>CAOJBK010108010.1:0-15633 GCA_948294925.1 Codiaeum variegatum
AATCAAACAACTTATAAATTTTATACAATAGAGCCAAGAATTCACCAAAACCAAACTAGCAATTGCACTTATAATGCAGAACCAACACATACAAATACAACAAAATTGCTAAAGGAAAAAACAAAAATTCATCAAAATCAAAGAAACAATTGCATTTTGAACTCACAAACCTCCAAGTTCCTGAAAGGTAATTGCTTAGGTGCTTTATCCTATATAATTCAAATCATATAGCTCAAACATTGCTAAAAATCTTCAATACACAACAACAGAGAACAAAATTAAATAAAGTACTCACAGCCTCAGACATTGATTTCCATCTATCTCCACCAGCTTTACCAACCTAAATTTTGATACATAAACAACTAGAGTCAAATGCAATAAACATAAATACACATTAATTCAAAAAGAACAAGCATTGATTCAAACTTACAGCAGCAACAAATTTGTTTTTAGGATGCTCCTTCTTGAACTGTTCTCTGAACTCTTCACTGCAATTTTCAAAAGTTAATCAACAGATTCAGTTCATATGTAATCATAAGCAAATATGAATCCTGACTAATAAGTAATTACTTTTCAGAACAATTTCAATTCTATGTATAGAATCAAAACATTAAATCCTTCTAATATCACAAAAATTATAAAATATATAACTCAAAGTAACAACTTACATCAAGACGAAGAAGGCACTGGCCGACCTCTTAAGTTTTCTTGGGTCTTTGGCCGCTAATTTGCAGCCAATTTTTTTTATTTAAGATCTACAAAACTGTGATTTTCAGGATTTATAGGTCAAAACGCGCAACAATTCAACAGAGCCAACGATTAAAACGAAAATATCAGCTTAAAAAACCACTTACTTTGTATTCTTTGTATCTGACTTTGATATACCTCCTTTCATGGTGAATCCTGCAAAATCAATACCATATCAGCTGAAAACGAGGTGAAAATCGATGAAAACAGCTAAAAATAATGCGAAAAGCTGAAATTCCGATGAAACTTACCGATCCCGCGAGTTAGGGTTAGGGGAAGAAGAGATATAAGGCAAGAGAGAGAAAGAGAAGCTTGTGGAGAAGCTGTGAAGGGTGACTGGTCAAGGGGCTTTTATAATTACACGTTACTGACTCCTTACTGACCCAAATATTGGGTCAGTAACTATTTTTTTTTTCATTTATTGACTCGTTACATTTTTTTAATTACTGACCCGTTACTGACCCCAAAATGGGGTCAGTAACGTTCTATTGACTTGCAAGTTTACGTAAAAAAATTCATTTCCGCCCATGTATTACTGACCCCCAAATGGGTCAGTAAATTACTGACCCATTTTTTGGGTCAATAATTATGTGAAAAAAATTAAATTAATTAATTACTGACCCCTTACTGATCCAAAAAATGGATTAATAATTAATTGGTCAGTAAAATCTGGTGGGATTTCAAATAATTATTTTTCTCCAATTATACTGAGCCATTACTGATCCCAAAAATGGATCAGTAATTTACTGACCCATGTTTTGGATTAGTAAGAGGTCAGTAATTAATTAATTTAATTTTTTTTATAAATGGGGTCAGTAAGGGGTTAGTAAGTATAATTTTGGAGTCAGTAATTACTGACCCCAAAAATTGGGTCAGTAATTGGGGTCAGTAAATCTGAAATTTTTTATAATAATAAATGTTTAAAGGGGTGGAGGGGTAAGGGCATTTAGCTATTGGATTAGTCTTATAAAGTTTGTTATGGTTTAGAGGGGTGGGGCTAGTTCAGTGTTTATAGAGGTATTGGTGGGTGGTAGCCATACGAGGCATTGTTGGTGGGGTTACTAGAGGATAGAATATCTATGATTGTTGCTTGAATATCCTCTCGAGTTTCTTCTATTTTAAGGCTCAAAACATTATACAAGCTTGTGCTGAAAAGAAATGATAGTTGATGTGACTATCTTCAGAGGGAGAAGAGACAAGAAATTAAAGATTAAAAAAAAGATTTTATCCATTCCCACATACGATGCCAATTTGATGATCTTGAACTCAATGAACAATATCTCTAATATCTGGATGAGCTTAGACTGCCTTAGAACTTTTGAATTCGGGTTTAAACCGTGAATAATAGTGAATTAAGAAGGCCATGCTTTGTGCTTGGCAATAGTCCATCATTGCTCAAGTCAATATTCAAGGATATTACAAGATCTCTTAAACTCCTTGAAACTTTTAAGAATAGAATAAAAATTAGAGTTTTAGAAAGTAGGGGTGGGTGAACATACCTTGAAATATGCTCTATAGTTAGCTTTATAAAGTATTAGATGAGATCTCAAGGTGGATATGTGACACCTTTATATTAAGCCAAGTGTCATATATTGGATGAGGAAGTATACTATTCTTCCTTAGTAGATGGACATATGTCTTCTATTATCAAGAGAATATTCTACTATCCAAGTGTATTACGATGACATGTCATGTATGGCTGAGAGAACTTTGTGTGGACTCCACTTGTGTGAACCCTCAAAGATGAGAGGTGTGATCCCACTATGCAAAGGCCTTATTTTGTTTCGAAATGGTTGGCTTAGTAAGCTCACTGTTTTGTTTCTCCTAGATCTCAATTTCTCTTAAGGACTTTAGACTTGAGAATTCTTTCTTTGGCTCATATTCATAATGTGTAATTCTGACCAATATCATCAGTGGTTTGTATTTTTTTTACCACATTTAAGTATTCAAATTTACTATTTAAAAATTTAGACTGTCAATTAACTTTTCAAATTCGTACATCAAATTTGTATTATCGCTATAATATCTAGTAGATCCTTCTTGGTCCAATCACTGCGGCACAGATGGCTACTGCAATTTCGTTTTCCCACACAACAAACGACCTAACCACAAAAAACTTTCAATTCTTTTTTAAAGTCAAGTTAGTAAATAGAGTCTTTTACTTTATTTTTAATCCATTACATATATATAAATGCCACACAAATTTTACTGTGGAAAGAACAATACTTTTGCAATTGATTTGAACGTTGGTAATTTTGTGATTCTTAAATTTAGAAACCCTTTTTTTGTCTTTAAACTTAGGGCAAATTACTATTTAATCTCCATATTATGGTCAAATTCACTATTTAATCTTCTAATTATGAAAAATAACATGAGAGCTTCTCAAAATTTGGTCAAATTAACTATTTAGTTCCTTAATTCCTTATTTTTAAGGTTTCGAAAGTTGATCACTTTCACAATAACGTACAAGAAGAGAGAAGTCTAACTGTATAATAATCATTGAAAAGGAAGGTTGGTAAAATGTCGAATCCAGACCCGACAAATTTTGTTAAAAAATTTTATTTCTTGTTTGTTTGTCATCCTACTAACCTCTGGTTTCAATAATTATTATATGGTTGAACTTCTTTCTTCTTGTACGTTATTGTGAAAGTTGTCAACTTTTAAAAAACGTTAAAAATAAGGAATGCAGAGACTAAATAGTTAATTTGACCAAATCATAGGGACCTTCCATGTCATTTTTTATAATTGAGAGACTAAATAGTGAATTTGATTATAATCTAAGGACTAAATAATAATTTTTCCTTAAACTTATTATTTTAGGGGCATTTTCATCTTATCGATGCTTTATTGCTACTACTTTGAACCAGTAGCATAACAACATCATTTCTAGTTTCTTCTGAAACCCAAAAATCCCCAAGCAGTTCCCTTCCCATTTCTTCTCTGTCACTCCTGCTCTGTGGCTCTCATGCTTCTTTGAAATATAGATCATTGCAAAAATATCGTTTGTGTTGATTCTCTCTCTTCCTTTTTTTATGTTTAGTTTTCTTTTTTCATATTCTGTTAAATCATATTGGTGAAAAAGGAAATGATCATCAACAAAAATATGAATATGGGAAGGCACCAGACTTGTACTTGCAACCATTCAATCTAACTCATTAGATTGCGTTTTTAGCATTTGCTTTTGGTGTTTTTGTAGATTGAAGAATTGTGGATTTCTACTAACTTTTGTCAATTGTTATTATTCTGCTCCTCTTACTTTGATTGTTGATGTTCTAAATTTGGGGATTTGGCTTCTTTGATGATGTTACTACTATTTTCTTATTTTTCCATACTTTTATGTTGTGATGAAGTTTCTCTGGCTGTACTCACTATTAGCAATTAACCTTATTTCTTTTCTCTTTGTCTGTGTGTTTTTTAATTCAAATTCCTTTATTCTAGATAAAGAAATTTATGCACTCTTTGTTTCTATTTCTTTTGATTAATTGAAGTTTATTTCAAATGCATGTGGTCTTGGCCAACGTTGGGATCAGACAACTCTGGTTGAGCTGGGACTAACCTGCACAGAAAGATACAGGTCAGGGGTGGCTGGACGTTGTGTTCGGCGATAACCCTCCAACGCTCAAGTCAGTGATGGGAGTTGAGACTCAAATGGAATAGTATGAGAGTTTTTGAGGATAGGTTAGTATTCATTACCTTGTTCAGGATGCTGAGGTCTGTATTTATAGGGTGAAAATCCTGTTGAAGGGGACACGTGTTAGCTCTGGGTACTTCGACAGTGTACCTCTCATGGGACCTGTGACATCTGTCTGCTGCCAAATCCTGAACCCCGAAGGTCACTAAAGGACAAAGCTTATGGTGAGCCAAGGGTTCGGGTAGGACTGGATGCTACAGGGTTCAGTCAGGATCCAAGCATGTTGTTAGGGCCAAACCAGGCTAAGGCTGAGCCGTATCAATTGTCCCCCTGAAGTGTAGCACTTGAAGGCTTCGTAGCTCAAAAAGTGCTGAGTAAGATGTTGTGGGCTCACTGATGGAGGCTTTGGATTTGCTGGAGGAGGCCTTAGGCTCGCTGGATGCTTTGATTAGGCTAAGGAGACGTTTCACCGCCTCGTGTCTTTTCAGTATGCTTGGATGGGACGGTTATACTTCTCCAGGTAACGGCTCCATTAAAGTGATCTCCCCCTATTTACCACGTGGAAGGGCGCCTCTGAGGGTAATGGGGGTAATGATGAGCATTGAAGTCTGCCTTTCCCTGGGTTCGCCACGTGGCCACTAGTTCCTCAGGCTCCTTAATGCCTTCATTTTTGCCTATAAAATGGCCATTTATGTAACTGCCTCCCCATTCTGCTTTCTGCTTTCTTTGCCATTATCCTGCCCGAGTTCTTGCTCACTCTTTCCTTATTTTTCTATTCTCCCAAGTTTCTAATTCTTCAATGGCACCCCACAGAAATAAGCTAGGAAGCACTGGACAGACATGGAGAAAACCAAGAAACAAAGTAAAGCTCAGGACACCCTATCCTATGTTAATGGCACTGTCAGGCCTCATATGAAGGATGTGACACCCATGAAATTTAAGTTTGGAATCTTCCAGGACAACCTGGATGAAGTGGCTAACGATATTCATGTGGAGCTCCCACCTTTGAACGCCAGAATCTTCTTCACAACTACTGAGATTGAACTACCCAAGAGTGACAGGGAGTATGTGTGGTATTATGACCACATGGCTAGGGGCTTACTGTTCCCCTTAGCACCATTCTTTCGTCGATGCTTTGACTACTTCAGGATGAATCCAATGATGCTAACCCCCAACTCTATCTTGGATCTACACTACTTCGAGGTGGTGTGCTTCATATTGGGGATCAACCGTCCGAGCCCCAAAATGTTCCAAGCCTTCTTCAACCTGGCATGTTCTTCCGAGCCCTACATATGGTGCTTCTAGAAGAAATCCCTCCGGACAAGGCGGATGACTGGAAGAACAAGTTCTTCAGCATCTAAGTCTTGAGGCCAGTCTACAGGGGACAAGCTGGATTCGAGTTCCCTGGAAAGTATAGGGGACTTATGAGGGTGGAGAAGCTAGAAACCAATCTCACCCTTGCTGATGCCCAGGGAAGCTGGACCCTGGCGAATTGCGGTCGTATGTTTGACCGTACAAAGATCATGGATTCATCCTACCTTAAGGATGTGACTGGGCGTCCTGCTCTGCCTCGCACGGTGCGCTGAGTCTTTGGTAAGTGTCCTCTTTTCATATCTGTAGTTTGTTTATATTCCTTTGATTATACTGACTAACCCGAGCCCCTTTGTTTTGCAGAACCCTTGCCTGATCAGAAGCCGAGGGATGTGCTGAGGGAGCTGGCCCAATCAATGGAGGCTGCTTTCCCTGAACTGTCCCAGCGTTGGGTAGAGCCTGTGGATAACAAAATTCTGCTGCCAGTTTGATGCATGTAGACTGGATGGCTTTGGGAGTGAAGCCTGGAAGAGAATAGGGCAGCCATGGTTGTTCTGCATTTGAACATTGAGGTAAAGCGCTACGGGTACCTGAACAATTTTAAGGCTGGGTATGAACATCTGGAGTCTTCATCCGAGCGCGACCCCGAAGCTCAAGCTGTGGCTATAGATGAAGGGGACGAAGATGTGGCTGGGCCCTCGGATGGTGGGGTGGAGATGGAGAACTTAGAGGAGGAATCTCCTGAAGTGCCATTAGTTTGGAAGAGGGCATCATCTTCCGTTGTCGAGTCATTTGGAGCAAGGCATGAGGAAAGAAAGTTGAAGCAGCTTCATCGGGTGAGCAAGGTCGCATCTGAGGATCCTGCATCACCGCAGGCTCCATTCTGGTTGGGGGAGCCTCGAAAGTATTGGTTGAGCATCCAGAGCCGTGAGGTGGATGAGCTAGAGAGGGAGCATTCTGAGTTTTCCCAAGTCCATAGGCGAGTGCTGACCTTCCTGGATGAGGAGGTGCCAAACTTCAGCAAGTTTCACAAGCTCACCAGTCAATACTATAGATACGTGGTGTTGGTGAAGGATGGGGCCATGCTGGTGGGGCAGTATAGGAGTTTCCTTTGGCTGAATCTTGACGAGGCATTCAAGAAGCTCGCTCAATGGAGTTCCCTGGCTCCTGCTGACATTTGAAAAGGTGTCAGAGTTGCATGGTCTTTGGAGGCTTCACTGGCCCAAGACTCGAGTTCGAGGGTACTACCTCCTGTCCCAATAGCTGACCCAATTGCTGCTGTGGAGGCTTCGGATCCGGAGCCATTACCTGAAGGTATGCATAGAATTTTTTTTAAATACTAACACTTGTACCTTTTGTGTTGTATGTAGCTGAGAGGGCCGAGGCTAGTGCATACTCTAGCTCGGTGCTTGCAATGTCCGAGGCTCCCTTGACTGAAGTTGCTGTGACCGAGCCCACTGACCTAAGGGGCCTGCTGGGGGATTCTTTTGAGGCTTTGGATACCATGATCCAGCGAGCTAGGCCCTCCAATCCTGTTCCAGCACCAGTGGTTGAAGCGGTGTAGGTGATGGTGCTTGAGGAGGCTACTGCGGGTGCTCCTGAGGTCAGGGCGGAGCCTACTGAAGAAGCTCTTGGGGTTGAACTGGCTGAAGCCCCTATAGGCGGGGGGAGGGTACACATCGAGTTGTGTGGTGAAACCCTCTCCCTTCCTTCAGCTTTTGGAGGGAGCCTTAGCCTTGCCTTCCCCATTGAACATCATATAGAGGATGACCTGCCCTAGGAGGGTGACTTGCCAATGGAGGCTGGATCTTTTGGGTTGCCAAGCCAGGTCTTCTCAAGGCACCAGATACCTCTCTTCCTTATGGTAAAATTTTTTCCACTTGTATGATTTTTATGTAATTCTTGTGTTTTTTTTTTCATGTCTTTCTTACTTTGTCTCTTTCTACTTTTCAGGAGATAATAGACTACTTCCACAAGCTATCGCAAGAGCTGGAAGAGGGAAAGGCTTCGATTAAAGCTTTGGAGGGGGAACTTCATGAGAAGGACTAGTAGCTTCGGGATAAGGATCAATAGCTTCTGGAGAAGGAGGAGGCAACGCAAGCTAAGAGGGCGGCCTCGGCTATCATCCTTGTCAAACTGGAGAAGGACAAGGAGGACCTGATCGAGGCTAACACCGTTTTGAGGGATCAGGTTGAGAGCTTGCAAACCGAGAACTCTGAGCTTGAGGGTCAGTTCGAGCGATATTCTCATGAGGCTCGCACCTCCAGTCAAGTGGATGACATCTATGTGAAGAAGCTGGATGCTTTGATCGAGAAGTTTCCCAGTATGATGAAGTAGGAAGTTCCTCACTTTGCTAAGTCTCATTTCTTCAAGAGTTGGCACAACATTGAGGTGGTGTAGAGGGGTGCTCAGTACTATAACAAGGCCTTGTCTTCGATTTTTGAAAGGTTTCCTGAAGCAAGGTCTCACTTTGGTCTACTGGATGTAGCAAGTGTGCCTACCATCGATCTCTCAGAGTATATTGACATTATGGTAGGTTCAGACTTAACCTTCCTTGAGAAAGTACCTCCCTCATATGACAAGTCTTCAGAGGTTCGTCCAACATCCCCCTCTCCAACTAATGAAGATCTGCTCTCCATCGCCAGGCTGCTTGAGCTGTCTCACCTTGGGGCCAGTTCCTCCCAACCCCCTCCTCCTTAGGGCTAGGCCTTTTATGTATAGCTTGTAGTATATTTTACATAGTTTTTTACACTTGTAAAAATTTTTTATTTCATTTGTAAATGCTATAGCTTCGCCTTTTAGCTTTGTATACCTGTATACTTTGTAAAAAGTTTGTAAGTTATTTTTAATCAATAAAATAGACTCACTTTTTTCATTGCAGCTTTGCTTTACTTTTCTTTAAGTTTCGCTTTGCTGTTTTTTGCTTTATTTACTTTTGCTTGTCAGCTTTGTTTGCTTTAGGCTTTATTGAGTGCACATTTACCCCTTTTTGCCTTAGTTTTTTTTTGAAGTAATGCTTGATATATGTATCTGCCACCATCTGTATTGTAGCCTTACTTGAAGCATTTGTTATTATTTGTTGCCAGGCAAAACTGGACTTAGGTGCCTCCCTTAAACGGTCTTTTGCCAGTCAGGCTGGGCTTAGGTGCCCCCCTTGGAGGGACTTTTGCCAGTCAAGCTGGGCTTAGATTCTCCCTTCTTATGATTATTATTTGCCACTTAGTTGCTTTAAGGCCACCTTTGGGCTTCGAATCTTCGTTGTTCCTTATCGCTTTCCTGATGATTTAGGACACCTGAGATATTACCTTCGCCACTCCTTGGCACTTTCTAGGCTTAGTTGATTATTAAGTCTGGGCTTCAGTGTGCCCCCTTGGAGGGTCTTTGGTCAGTTAAGCTGGGCTTAATGCCTCATCTCATAGAGGACTTGGTGCCACCTTGGAGGGTCTTTGGCCAGTTAAGCTGGGCTTAATGCCTCGTGTCATAGAGGACTTGGTGCCCCTCTTATAGGGCCTTTGGTCAGTCAAGCTGGGCTTAGGTTCCCCCCTTGGAGGGTCTTTGGCCAATCAAACTGGGCTTCACCGTGAGCCCTTGGAGAGTCTTTTGCCAGTTAAGCTAGGCTTCGCCATACCCCCCTTGGAGGGTCTTTTGCCAGTTAAGCTAGGCTTCATCGTGCCCCCCTTGGAGGGTCTTTTACCTGTCAAGCTAGGCTTCATCGTGCCCCCCTTGGAGGGTCTTTTTCCAGTCAAGCTGGGTTTCACCTCTTTTAGCTCCTTAGCTTGGTTTATGTTAAACTTGTGCCCCCCTTATGTTAAACCGAACCTGCAAATGATGTTCTTCCACAGGAACTTCACCACATTTTTTGCTGTGATTGTTGCAAGGGCTTTGGCTTCGACCCATTTGGTGAAGTATTCAACAGCTACTAGGAGAAATTTTCTTTGACCAGTGGTGGTGGGTAGTGGTCCCATTATGTCCATCCCCTAAGTGGCGAATGGCTATGAGCCATATATGGGCAGTTGTTCTGTAGTTGTAACTTTACACAGGTTAGCAAACTTTTGGCATACCTGACATCTTTTGACTAAGCTCATTGCATCTGCCTTCATGGTGGGCTAGTAGTACCCTTGCCTGATAGCTTTTGCTACTAACATCTTCCCTCCAATGTGCATTCCACAGGCACCCTCGTGCATCTCTCTCAGGACATACTCAGATTCGCTGGGGGTAAGGCACCTGAGCCAAGGTAGAGAGAAGGCTCGCTTGTACAGGACACCATCGTATAGTGAGAAATGTGAGCTTCTCCACCTGATCTTCTTTGTTAACTTTGGGTTGGCTGGGAGTTCGACCTTCTCTAGATAGGCCATGATTGGATCCATCCAGCAGGGTTCGGGCTCAATGCACATGATGGCCTCTGTAGCTTCTGTGGAGGGGCGAGCCAAAGCCCCTAGGAATACTCTGCTGGGGATGTCCATTGGGTGAGCTGCAGCTAGCTTGCTCAAACTTTCTGCTCTGGTATTTGCAGCTCTTGGGACTTTTCTGAATTCAATCTCTATCCCCTTCTCCTTCATCTTCTTCAGCTGTGAATCTGTTTTCTCTAGGTACTTGACCATATCTGGGTGGCGAGCCTTATACATACCCTCGACATAGCCCAATACTAGCTGTGAGTTGCTACAGATGTGTAGTGTTTCAACATGCAAGAGTTCGGCCACATAAAGGCCTTAAAGGAGAGCTTCATATTCAACTGTGTTGTTGGTTGTTGGAAAGTCTAGCTTTTGGGCGAATTCAAGGAGGACTCCCTCTTCATTCTTCAGGACTACCCCTACTCCACTAGATTCTTTACCACTTACTCCATCAAGAAACAGTTCCCACTTGGCCTTCAGGCTCGTGGATTTAGACTGCCTTTCGGGCTTGCTATTTGGCAATTCTCCAGCTGGGAACGAACCCTCATAAATGAAATCTGTCAGTGCTTATGCTTTGATGGCTCTGTGAGGCCTATACTCTAGGCCATATCCTCCCAATTCTACAGCCCAACACAATAGCCTTCCTGAGAGCTCCGGCTTGTGCAACATCTTTTGTAAGGGTTTGTCAGTGGCTACCACCCCTTGGTGCTCTTCCAGATAGGCTTTGAATTTTCTGTAGGACAAGACTAGAGCATACACCATCTTCTCGAGTGGGTTGTAGTTCAATTCTGCTTCTTGGAGTACTTTGCTGAAATAGTGAACTAGTTTTTGGACATTTGCTTCTTCTCTTACCAGCACTGAGCTAACTGTATGTTGTGAGGCTGATAGATATACTAGAAGCTGTTCACCTTTGATGGGCCTACTGAGAACCTGTTCTAATGCGAGGAAGGCCTTCAGGTTGTCCATAGCTTATTGGTAGTCTTGTGTCCACTCGAAGGTGGCACTCTTTCTAAGCTTTTTGAAGAATGGGAGGTACTTCTCCCCTGACTTGGACATGAACCTGTTGAGAGCAACTAACCTCCCTGTCAACTTCTGAACTTCCTTGACTAATCTAGGGGGGTTCATGTTTAAGATTGCTTGGACTTTGTCGAGGTTCGGCTCAATTCATTTGGCACTGATTTAATAGCCTAGGAACTTACCTCCATTGATGAAGAAGGAACATTTCTCTGGGTTCAGCTTCATCCCATAGGCATTCATTACCTCGAATACTTCTTTAAGGTCTTGCACATGTTGTTGGAAGCTCATTTTTTTCACCACCATGTCATCCACATAGGCTTCGAGATTCTTCCCAGTCTGTTCTTTGAATATGTAGTTAACGAGCCTCTAATATGTGGCTCCAGCATTCTTGAGTCCAAAAGGCATGGACGTATAGCAGTATGTTCCCTTCTCTATTATGAATGAAGTCTTCTCCTCATCATCTTCATTCATTTTGATTTGGTGGTAGCCTTACTTTGCATCAAGCAGAGAAACGTAGTTGAATCCAGCTATGGAATCTACTAACTTATCGATCATAGGCGATGGATAGGAATCCTTTGGGCATGCCTTGTTCAAATTGGTGAAGTACACACACATTCTATGGCCTCCACTTGCTTTCTTGACTATCACCACATTGGCTAACCACTCTAGGAACTGCACTTCTCTAATGAAACCAGCTGTAAGTAGTTTTTCCACTTCTTCATCAATTATGGATTGCCTCTCAGGCCCAAAGCATCTCTTCTTCTATTTGACAGGCCTATAGGCAGAGTCTACATGCAGCTTATGTCTAATGACCTTTGGGTTGATTCCTGGCATATCCGTGGAAGTCCAGGCGAATGTTGCCATGTTAACTGCCAGGAATGCCTGTCCCTGCTCTTTCTCTTCTGGACTCAATGCAGAGTTAATCTGGAGGGTTCAACCATCATCATTAGCTTGGCAGGGTTCGAGCTTCTGGGCTGACTCGCCCTTGGATTAGGCTGGGGCTTAGTGAGGCAAGGTCTCCACCATGTTCACCTCATTAAGCTCTAGGGATATGGCTTTCCTCTTCTTCTCCACTGTTAATGTCATCTTGGGGTCATCTTGGAGGCTGCATCCCCATAGATGTGTAGATCCGAGCCATTAGGGAGAGGAACTGTCATTCTACCTCTTCTGACATTGACCAAGGCATCTAGGTCCCATAGCAAGGTCCTTCCCAGCAATACATTATATGCCATAGGCAGCTTCATCACCACAAAGATCTCCATCACTGTTACTGCCTGTGGGGCTTGGCCTACTGTCACAGGCAGTTCTATAGTGCCCATTGCTGGGATTATAGCTTTGTCTAGGGTTAGCACTGGCACCTCCAGAAGCTGAATCATCAAGCTATCAATCCCCATATGTGTAAATGCATCCCATTGGAGGAGGTTCACAGAGCTTCCTGTATCCACAAAGATCCTCTTGACCTTGAAGTTGGCCACCACAGCAGAGATGACTATGGCATCGGCCTTGGTAGTGGCTCGGCTGGCTGACTCAGATGTGGATTGTTTTGTTCCATTGAAAAACACAAACTCAGATGGCTCATGGGTTCGGGCCAACTTCTTTTGCTTCCTTCATCTTAGAGGAACCTCTTCTGGGCCCCCTGTGAGGCATAAGATGTCACCAGCTACTCCATTTTCGATTGGCACTGGCTTTGTAGGGTTCGCTGACCCGATTCTGTCATTCCTCTTCACATAATTGCTGAGGTAGCCCTATTTAATGAGCCTTTCAATTTCTTCCATGAGGGATCCACAATTGTCAGTTGTATGCCCATGAGTGTTGTGGAATTTGCACTATAGAGATCGGTCTCTCTTGTCTGGATCTCTCATGATGGGCCTCAGCTTCTTCAAAATATTCTTGTCTTGGAATTCTACAAAAACCACCTCTGGCTTCGCATTCAACGGTGTGAGCTTGGAAGGATCGAATCTCTCCCTCCTTGAAGGTTAGATATTTCTCTGTTGGGCATACCCCTGTTGCTGATTTTGTCTGCTGGGGGTTCCTCCACCCCTTGGTGGTAGCTCTTCTTTCTTTGCTTTCTTATGGGACGAGCCTCCCTCTTCTGGGTTTCTCATCTTGTAAAATCTGCTCTCTTTGAAAGCATCATCTTGCTTAATATATTCATCTATAATAGCCATTGCTTCATTCAAGGTTCGGGGTGAACTCCGGACTACAGCTTTAAAGTAGTCCTAGTGGCTCGTGCACTTTTGAAGGGCTTCAATTTCTTTTAGTTCGTCTATGTCAGTAACCTTTAGCATCTCTGTGTTGAACCTGGCAATGAAGTCTCTTAGTGACTCATCCAAACCCTGCTCTACTTGCTCCAAGGCTTGGGTTGGTGTTGGTATGGGGATGGAGGCTGAGAACCTTTTAACAAACAAATTCATCAAACTCCAAAATGAGTCTATGCTACCTTTAGGCAAGCTGTCATACCACTTCATTGCTGCCCCTTTTAGAGTGCTCCTAAAGTCTCGGCAAAGTACCTCATCCTTGGTGGTTTGCAACTCCACCAAATGTTTGTATTCTAGGATGTGTGCCTTGGGATCCTGGCTACCATCATACTTCTCTACCCTAGGTTGCTTGAATTTTTCAGGCATCTAATACTCTTCAATGTGCTTAGCGAATGGAGATTTGAGATATAGGGAGAAATCTCTCCTCTTATCTGGCTTTGGTCCTACCATCTCTTCAATGTATCTCCAAACTTCATCTCTTAGGGTCATTCTAGACCCCTGGTGGCTCGAGGCTTCCTGCTTGTCTCTCTTGAGGTTTGCATGTTGGCTTGCGTGCTCATGTCTAAGTTCTAAACCCCTGTGAGATCTATTCTGATGCTCTTCCTCTCTCCTATTAGCAGCAAATCTGTCCCCTATTACCTCTTTATCATCTACCTGCTGTCATGCACCTCTTTCATCCCTCCTTGGTTCCTTGCATGGTACCGCCAGTGCTGGTCTGCTCTGATTCCTCTCCTCAGTGGGCCTGGTTACTGATACATCAACGGGGACATTGACATTCACACCCTGGTTTCTTGCTGGAGGAATATTGTCCATTCTGACTTGTGGGTTAGGCCTTTGTGCTGCTTGGAGAAGTGTAATCAAGGGAACAAGATTTCTGATCAAGCCTTGCAAGGTAGCCATCAGATCTGGTGTTGCCTGAGGCAAAGTGGGCTGTGAAGCTATTGTGGAAGGGCTTGGAGCTTGAGGTTGAGGCTGGCTCATGAGGCTTTGCAAGCTTTGTAGTTGGGTTTTGAGGTGTTACAGGTGTGTTTGTTGCTGGGTTTGTAGTAGTAGGAGGAGGACTATCCTATACCACGCGGACTTCTTCGTGGGTGTGTTCCATTGTAAGAGTTTTGAACTGTGATGCAGATTTTGAGAATGTATTTGGTTAGGAAACTCTGCATTTCCTATAGACGGCTCCAAATGATGCGTGTGGTCTTGGCCAACGCTGGGATCGAACAGCTCTGGTTGAGCTGGGACTAACCTACACTAAAAGATACGGGTCAGGGGTGGCCGAACATTGTATCCGGCGATAACCCTCCGACGCTCAAGTCAGTGATGGGTGTTAAGACTCAAATGGAACAGTATGAGAGTTTATGAGGATAGGTTGGTATTCATTACCTTGTTCAGGATGCTGAGGTCTGTATTTATAGGGTGAAAACCCTGTTGAAGGGGACACGTGTTAGCTCCGGGTACTTCAGCAGTGTACCACTCCATGGGGCCTGTGACATCTATTTGCTGCCAAATCCTGAACCTCGAAGGTCACTAAAGGACAAAGCTTATGGTGAGCCAAGGGTTCGGGTAGGACTGGATGCTACAGGGTTCGGTCAAGATCCAAGCATGTTGTTGAGGCCGAACTAGGCTAAGGCTGAGCCGTATCAATTTCCAAACTCTAGTTTTTGTGTTTTTTTGAATCGATTGAAGAGTTACTGGTTTCTTTTTTGTGCTTTCTGTTGTAGAAGTTGTATTGTTTCAAATTTAGATTAAGTGAAATGTTTTAGATTCAAGGGTTTTTTTCCATAATATTTTGTTCTTTAAGTTGCAACTAACAACATTTTTACAAAATGAAATTGGATCTTATAATTGCTAATATTTGTTTCTCATTATAAATGGAACTTGAGCATGTATTGATAATGAAAACTTTTTCTTTGCTTTTCTGAATTCATTGGTTGACTTTTTCACAATACTTATTATTCTTACCTTGAGATGCCATTTCAAGGGACAAGTTTGGATTTTGTGTACTCCACCACCATTTCAGGAGGAAGAAATTGAAACCCATATTATCGAGTTAGAAGCAGAACCTGAAGAAGAAGTTGAAGCACAAGGAGCACCTGAAGAGGATAATGTTATTGTTTATTCAGACGTTGATGTCGATATCGAGGGATCTGAAGAAGAATCTGAATTTATGTCTGAATCGGACACTACATCAAGTGCAGAACTCGAAGTAGATTCCGAGGGAGAATATACTTTCTCATTGGCCTCCGATTAAGTTCAATACATATTTTAAATTTTTGTTTAG
>CAOJBK010108187.1:0-12841 GCA_948294925.1 Codiaeum variegatum
CCAGAGATTTACATATCAAGAATAATAAAAAGTCATAGGATTCCTTCCTTTGTTAACCAAGTAAATGAATCCTTTCTTGGTTGGACAATTATCCCAACATATCACTTATTATGGCCACCACATGCCATATACCAATATATGACTAGCATTGGTATGTAAGTAGTAATAAACCATAGCCACCAATATACCGGATAACATGTCACCTAAACTTTAAGGATTATATGCACAATCATGATCTAGATGATGCGATATTGATTAGTTGGTAACGACCTCACGTGTTGTCAAGAAATTACATGTCTATAGCATGAGACTCACTACCTTCATACCAATAAGTATCTCATACTTATCATGGATGACAACAAAGGTGATAGTTTCCCGGATTAATGGCGTCCCTACAAATAATCTTATGACCATGAACAACCTTTAAAGTATATGATAAAGGGTAATCTGTCACTCATATTCTCAAACTCTTTGAGAATAGATTCCCTATAGAATACTTAAAGGACATATATACATTTGAAAAAAGGAATATTTTCATTTAAAGAACATATATACTAAAGCTAGTTAGGATTTCATTTACATTCACATGCTGAGTGTACGCTGTAGGGCATAAATTGCTAACAAAACCAATGGAAATGTTGGCCTGTGTCTTCTTTAGCTATTTCGAAATGGGATCCTTCTCAAGTTCAAGTGTCCTTCTAGTTGAAGCCACTAGTTAGCTAGAGGATGAGGTAGGAGCAAGAGTTTTAGTAATACGACCACTTCTTGTAATGGCATCTATTTCTTAGCCTAGATGCCTTAGGTCTATAATGACACAATAATAGTCATGGATTGATCACCATAAGAAAGTTTGACTAATTATAGGTGAGCAAACTGGGGAGAGTGACTTCTCTAAGGAAGAGTGGTCATCCTTTGTGTAATGATAGTTGCTCAAAGTTATAGCATCAGTGATGAGATCAGTGGAATTGACTTCCTCGAATTCACTCTGTATGGAACTGATAGTATGCTCAAGAAGGAGATTAATACCAATGTTGACCTCAGGCAATAGAATTTTCTTATCATCATTGAGATCTTAGATTTTGTGGCTAAGGGCCTTCCAATCGTCAGTTTTGCTATTGGGCCCTTGATGGTAGATGTAGGTTTTTTTCATGTTAAAGTTTTTTTGCAGAGGGTTGGGAATTAGTTTAAGATCTAGGACCTTGAAAGCATTCTTCTCTAAGCATTGTTTCAAGAGGTATGTAATTGCATTAACCCCACTTACTTTTTGTGTATTGGTTTTCTTAAAATGTTAGTATGAGGCTTGGGTTTGATCCTTAATAAGACAAGATTCTATCGCATCTTCTAGTCGTGACCTGACAGGAACCAGGGCTTTAAAGTCAAGGAAATGTTGTTTTATCATTCTATCTCAAAACATAGGTAAAAGGTTCTTGACCACTATGTCTATCTGTTTAGACTTAGTTTGGCTTTTAACCAATTAAGATGCCTTCCCTATCCATCTAGCAATATAGGTAATGAAGGTCTCTTTTTGGTATTGCTTGGTTATTTCGAGGTCCCTTTTCTTGATGTCGACCCCTTGGTTATAAGATTATTATTTTATAAACTCGATTTAGATGGATTCCCATGTATGTTTCTTGGAATCCTCTAGTTGTATGAACTAGGTTAGAGCTGCACTAGTGAGTGACTATTGGAAGAGCTGAGTAAGGAGTTTGCCTTCCACCCCCAAAGGTCAGAGTGTATCATAATAAATCCTTAGCTTAGTTTCAGGGTAGGTGGTGCCTTTGACTTTCTCAAAGTGAGGCATTTGGAACTTAGGAGGGAGCCTCACCTTGGGGAAGGGACTTAGTGCCTTCACAACTAGGACTCTTTCCTTATTCTTAAGGGCTTAGATGTCCTTTTCCATTTCTTTGTACATTTGAGCCATGGCCTTAATGAGTGGATGCTCTTCAACCCCTTTTTGAGAAAGAATCAGCAGCAGGGGTAATAGGGGTGTTATTTCCATGATCAGATTGTGGATGCAGTACAATCACCTCATTAGCTAGAGTATCAGAGGTAGTGGGGGCTTGGTTGGTGGGATGGATCCTAACTTAAGTGAGCATGATCTGAATTTTACTCATAATAGCTTAATTTTGGCTTTGCATCATTATATTAAGGGTCTATTATTGAACCTTCATAGCATCCTCTTACCTCTGTATGAAGGCAGCTATCATGCCAGTAAAGTTAGTAGATGCAGATGCAGTAAGTGAAGTAATGGGGGTACCAGTTGGAGCACCAACAGTAGTGGCTTCAGCAGCAAGAGGTAGGATGAGTTTGTCTCCGGCTGACATAGTGACCTTTTGGAAAGAAAATGGAGTATCAGCTTTTGAATGAAGAAAGGTGAAGCCAGGTGCAGGTAGGTAAAGGTATTTCTTGGAAGAGTATGGTTTTTTGCCTAGAACAGTGCACTTTGTCCAATTTCAGTTTTGGATGTAGCGTACAAGCATGTATGCATGAATGAAAAAGGTTTCATGATGCTAGTAATATAGAGTCAATTAGGGTATACGGGACCTAAGGTCAACTTTAATCACTACATGAGGGCTTGGTGGTTTAACAGTTCCCCATCGGCTAGAGATATTCGACACACCAAACCATGAGAACCAAGGATGCTCAACTGGGTCAAACGGCTATATTTATCCCCTTATTCCAGTTGAAAGGATTAGCTGGTATGCCTTTAGAGTTGAATGATTTTTCTATCGGTAAAGCAGTTCTAAAGAAGGAAGCTTACTCGATGCTACTCTCTATCTGTGGTTTCCTAATATATAGGTGCATAGGAAGTGATGCATGAGAACTTACTATTACATGAGTTTGGGCCAAAATTTTGTTATTCAAAAAATAACCCACATAATTTTTTGGTTAATTTACCAAACTTCCCTAGTGAAGTCTTAAGCTATAATGCCCCGCTTAAGCGGCTCATAGGATCTTCCCCGAAGAGCGCACTTGCAAACCCTTTTTTTCCAAAAGGCTCGAAGGAAACCTTTTAGATTGCGCTTTCATGGGCATCAAGGATTGTAGATTGGGTTCCCACATTTGTGCATCCACATGTGTCCATTAGAGTGCACATTGTGTGTGAAGTGTTAGAGTCACCACCTAATACTTTGAGAAAAATTAGTTTTATTCTAAGGTGATTAAGAAACCTTTTGTGTTTAACTCCATGTTAGAAAAAAATTTAGTTTCTACCCTAATGGAAAATCTATTCATTTTGGAACCAGAGGGGGTTCGAGGGTTCATGATTTAAAAACATTTTTAAAAAAATAGTTTGTGTACCATTTTAATTAAAATAGAATTTTAGCCCTAATTATCATGCAAGTTCACTTAAAAAGATGGTTTTCATGCATGCATGTGCAGTAGTATTGGATGATTGCATGAACATGCCAGATATGAATGACAATGCATCAAAGCGGTAAATACAATCGATTTTGCCAAGCGTCCTTCCTTTAGCTTCAGAATAGGGAAGGCATAGCACCCCAAAGAAAGTAGTAAATACAATGAAATCCAATAATAATATGGGATCTCCCCTCTAGCCTTACGCTATGGGAGAAGCACACATTCCCCAAAATCCATACATCACACAGAATATGAAAAAAATACAAACAGATAATAATAGTAACAACAGAAAGTAATAAATAAACAATAAAATGATAAAATAATGCAAATGAAATAAACAAATATATGACAAAATAAAGAAAATAAAATGTTTGAGGTTGAAGCAGTGAAAGGCTTGTCGTTGTATCCCTTTAAATGGAAATCAAACCTCACATTGTGCTTCCTTCTCGCGAAGATGCTGTTTTGGTAATAGTGGGTTAGTTATTGGTTCAATTGGTAATTAATTTAAGTTTGTAAAAAACAATTATCTCATAGGCGATTAACCAAATTTGATACTTGATTAATGTGAAAATGATTTTGATTTTGAGTTATACCTCAACATATTTTAGGGTATGATTGATTTTAGTTAGGAAAATAGTTTTCATAAAATTCCTTAATTCTGAATTAAAGGGCTTAAAATAAGTGTTCTAAATAACATGCCTCTAGTCTGAATTAAAGGGCTTAAAATAATAGTTTGAATGAAGGTAAAAGGAATACTATACTATTTTTACCTCTTTACATGGTTTGGGTATCATCGGTTCTGATGGTTTGATGAAGAATGATCATGTCTCCGTTGTGTTCAGAGAGGACTGGTTGATTGTCTGAATTAACTGGAGTAGGCTGGACTGAGCATCTGTGGTGTCTAGAAATGAATCATTTGTAGTGTTTGTCGTCTGAATGTTTCACTTTTTAGGCTGTAAATTGTGTTTCTAAAGTGTTTGGTACATGTGGAAAATTGTGAAAAGTCACATAGAAAAGTTGATAAAAAAAGGTCCGAACCCCGGGTATGTTATAGAGGGTCAAATTTAAAGAAAAATGAATTAGAAAACCCTAAAAAAGGCTGACGTGTTCACAAATGCTTAAAGGGTTGGATGCTTGCTTTGAGCTCTTCATGCCTTCATTGAGCGCTTGATGCATATGTGAAGCATTTTATGCATGTGTTGAGTGCTTGACACATGCGCTTTGTCGTTTTGGGCCTAGGTTTATTTTGGGTCAGGTTTGATTCAATTCAATTCATTTTCTTCGACTTTCTAGGCTCGTTTGAAGTCCGATTTGAGCTCGGTCAGATCCATTGGGATCGTATTGATGGACTGGATACAATGGTGTAGAAATATGGGTTCACATAGCCATGCATCATGTGACTGAAAAAGGGTTTCATGTTTTGGGTAAAACGAAAAGAAATTGACTTTTTTTGTAAACAATTTTGTTTATCTATGATTTTTTGAGTTAAAAATAAATTTTCATACACCTATTTATAGTGGCATGCAAAGTGAGGTAGAAAAATAGAGTTTGAAAGGCTACGCTTATGAGTCAGGGTAAAATGCACACGTTTAGGGCTAAACGCATGTGTTATGTGTTTGGCCCATGCACATGCATTTTAGGCTAAACACATGTGTTTAGCCTAAATGTGTCGTTCGCTCGTACAACGACCCATCCTATTGTGACAATTCATTCCGACATGACCCGATTCTGTTTTTGCTCGAAATCAAATTTCTCAAATAAAATCATTACTTAAAATTAGAAAATCAGAATGCAAAAATGGAAGTTTTCAGAATTTTCATAAAAATTCAAATTGTATAAAAATCAGAAAATTGTTTTTACAATTTCTTACGACTAGAGCCTAGAAAAATAGTCAAGCATTAAATCATGCATCATCATCTTTGATCTCCTCTGCATCATCCCTCTCAGCCTCGACTAAAGGTCCACGTCTGATTACAACCCTCGGCTCTGCTCGACTCCTCCAAATGCTCAACTCTGCAAAAGTGGTACTCATTCTACACACCATCCTCTTGTGGGCATCAATGCCCTGAGCATACATTAAGCTAAGAACCTACAAAGGATAAACAAAAAATAAAGAATTGTGAACAACATAAGCATATGCTAAAAGGGTTTAGAGACTTAAAATATTAGGGATGAGATTAAAATATACTTAAAGCTCCCCCGACAAGTAATTAAAGCCCACATGGTGACCTGGCTGGCTCCCGACACATCAGTGATGTGAGAAAGTGCATTCCATGACTAGTTAAAGCTAACAGGCATCTAGGATGTGGAAGTGGCCATGCTCAAAGAAGCTGAAATGTACTGTAGTGCAACCTGGTGGCTACTTTCACCATGAAGCCTCCATCTCGAAGTAGCAACCACACCAACTCTAGGAACCTGACTCTGGCCAGTATGGAATAGGGGCATCCCAATCATCAAACAGGTTACCAGAAAGTGTTGGTACAAAGCCTTCATGAGAAAGTAATCCTGCCAAGCTATCCCAACTCTCCAATAGATAAAGAAATCTACAGACATCCTCTCCTCATCTAAATAGGAAGGTTGGTGCGTACAAGCCTATCCTGATTGGATGGGCTATCACATACTCTCCTAAGAAGAACACTATCAGACTGCTTGAGCCTATGATAACCTATCTCTGGGTGAGAGTAACATCAAAAGGAAAAAGGTTCATCTCTACAAGCTGAATATGGTAGAAGGGTCTCTAAGTAACCTGACAATTACGAAGCGATAATTAGCAGTAAGAAGTTAGAAATTATGAAAGAAAGGTGAAGCTACTAGAACATACCTCAGTTACTGTGACCAAAATGTGCCAATAATCATTCAAAGTGAAGTTGTTCTGGTTGAGAAGCCAAGAATCCTGACATCAAATCCTCCCCATCGTGAACGGAGCCTGATCTCTATGAACAACGCTGGGGGCAATCACTCCAATATGGGAAAAGGCTTAAAGCTACAAGGAAAAACTAGTTAGCAAATTGGAAAAATGCGAGTCAAAACAACTGAAAAACAAGAGAAATACTAACCTCCCATACTATGGTAGTTGTTAGGATAGCAGTCCTCATAGCTCTAGACAGAAAGCCTATACCTCGGTATGTTGTAGCCAATGCGTTTCCTCCCTAATCGTACTTACCAAGCTCATCTAGGTTCTCCAATGAAGCCAAAACTACCAGATCAACCCGTCCAGACTCGTTGCGTAGAAATATGGTAAACAAGATGATCAACAAGTAGACTCCAGCACACTAATCGATAGAGTACTATTCTAGATCCATATGAGTGAGGAGATCGAGTAAGCTGGTCCTGGAAGCCAACCCAATAGAATTACGATATATAACCTCCCCTAGCAGAGCCATAACCTCATGTCTCTCTCATGGTGATGCATCAAAAATAACTTTCCTAAGTCTTAAGTGCATGTCCGTCATACATGAGCACTCAAGGGGAGTTAGGGTCACCTCCCTCTTAGGTCGATTGAACGTGTTAGTGGTCCACCTCCACTTCTCCACAAGAGATAAAATTAGATTCTTGTTCGAAGAATGGTCAATGTTTAGACCCATCCAACCAGATAGATGAACTGGAGCTATACGCTGAGCCACAACCTCCCGTTCGTATAAAAAAGTGATCACTTTATCCAGCCTCGATCTACCACCCCTCGGATTGAAGGTGGAAGTCTATAGGTACAAATTTGGTCTCATAGGTGGAACTCAACTTTATGTTTTAGCTTAAAAATAAATATGAGTGAAAAGATAAATAGAATGTGCCAAAAAAGGTAAATTTTAGCACTAAAAAGAAAAGAAAAGAGAGAAAATACGTACCACAGGAAAGCCTCTCTAGCTGGAATTCTCCTAGTGACTCTACAAAAGATCATCATTCATAGGCATATTCAGCTCCTTACGAGCCATCAGTAAGTGATCAGTGGTATCACATTCAGGCAATAGAATAGAAGCTGCAAAAATAGGCTAACCATCAAGTGAGTCAGGCAAGTAACCAAGTAGCTCCTCCTCAGTTGCACAGAGCTGTGGGTCGATAAACGAAGGAATTTCTTCTCCCTCTAAGGGCGTAGAAAAAAGTGTCACTAAATCCTCCTCCTCTTGAATATCATTAACTAGTATTATCTAGAAATTGCTTGCCCAAATAGAAGGAAGAAGTAGAGAGATTTGATAGAAGTAAAAGAGAAATGTAAAAAGCAAATGTACTTTCAAGCCCTTTTATAGGCCAAAATCTTCAACTATTGAATTCACACTTATCAGTCACATTTTTTACAAAATGGGACTGCTAAGGGGGGTTAGTTGTGAACCCTAATTTTTGTACCATTAAATCCGACCTGTCAATACGAGCCTAATGGTTCAAACCAAGCTCAAATTGAACTTTAAACAAATATAGAAAACCCTAAAAACCGAATTAAATAAGACCGAACTAGACCTAGGAAATCGAGCTTAGTCAACCAGGCCCAAAATGCTCACATTTAAGCCAAACACAGTGCATTTAGACCAAACACATGCGTTTGCTCCAAATGCAGTGTATTTTGCCAAAATGCATGTGTTTTCATACCTAGGGTTTATGGCACAAATCTTTATATGTATAGACTTTTAGAACTATTAATGGTTCACTTCTCAACCGTTCAAAATACTTTCCAGACATCTTCAAACTCATTTTCTGACTCTCAAACACCCAGTAAACACACTTCAAACACCAAAATTCACTCCAAACCGAATCGAGATCATTAGAAATTTCAAAATTTATAAAAGGAATTTGTTCATATATCATTCCACATGTTCAATTCCTACAATTCTAGTTCAGACAGACAAACTCGAGTCCTCTCCGAACACAACGGAAACTCGCTTCAGGTTTATTAATTTGTCAGACCCACTAGTGTCCAAACCTCACAATAAAAGGTAAATTGGGTATAGTATTCTCTTTCCCTTTTAAACTCTGAAATTAAGCTCTTTAAATTTGAATTAAGGCTTGTTTTTATCAAAATTTCATTTTCTTTAAAACAAATCAGATTAAGCCCTAAAAATAAACTTAGGCAATTATGACATCTCAAAATTATTTTTATTAATAAGAACTAAATTGATTAATGGCCTACTTAATTAACAGTTGTATTAACTAAAATTTGCTAGCTTTGGAACTAACCCAACCACTCACTTTATTATCAGAGCATCCCACACCCTTCATAAGAATGGAGAACAACTTGGGGTTTGTTTGATTCCCATTTAACGAGATACGCTGGTAAGCCTTTTACGGCTTCAACTCCAAAAAACCTGTTTTCCTTTATTCTTCTTATTATTCATTTTATTATTTTTGTTATTATTTTATTTGTCATCGTTATTTGTCTGATTAGCTGTACTTTCAACTATTTCATGTTATCATTATTTCAATTATGGATTTGTATTGGGGAATGTGTGACTCTCTCAAACCTTCGGACTGGAGAGAGAATCCCTATTTATTTGCTTATTTTCTAATGTAAATTAAAATTTGTTGCTTTCATTGGGAATGTGTGCTTTCCCTAGAACCTGAAATGGGCTGGAGGAAGGGCGCTTGATTCCCTTTCCCTTTTCGCTTTTACTGCTTTATTTGGTTGTAATGCATCTTATCACCTATTCATGCATTATTTATTGCCGTGTTTATTTGTTCATGCATCACGTGGTATGCCATACTTACAAGAAAAAAGATTTTAAACAAAAATCACAATTTCTAAAGCCAAAAATTGTTTAAAAAATGGTAAAATTATTTTTTTTCTCTCATAATTATTTTTATCAGATCATGAATCTCCGAACCCCACTTTGGTTCGTGGCTAAACCTTTTTCTAAAATTGGAAACATTAATCAGAATTTCCTAAAATAGAGTTTTTTTTTTTAAAATAAAAAATGGTTTCTTAATCATCGTAGAAAAACTATTTTTCTTAAAAGATTAGGTGGTAACTCCCTATCATGTTCACATGTGCACGCCAGCGGACACATGTGGGCGCACAAATGTGAGACCCGTTCACAAATCTGTGACCCTATGCACAATCTGATCTCTCGTGGTTCGTTTCCTCGAGCCATAAACTCAAAGGCAAGTTGGAAATCCTGTCGGAGTTCGGATGGGGCCTCACAATAGTGAAGCGGGTAGGTGCCTTAGATTGATGACCAACCTTATTGTTCTTTGAAGCATTGGATCTTGATCTTTGTTTTAATGAAAATTTGAAGGAAAGAGATGAAAGATAGAGATGTCCTACTGGGCTTGCTAGAAATTTGTACCCACAAATTTACTGCCCTGAAATTAGAAATAAGAAAAGCATGAACAAATATCAAATTTGACTTAATAAAATGAAATAAATGGGGAACAATCTCTAGTGTGAATTTCTATGAAAATAGAAAATGAGGCCTTTGATTCTTCCTTCGTTTGATCATGGCTCAAGGGCTTGTGAAGCTTGATCTTGATCCATAGAAAGTTTTTCCTTCGATTATGATAAATAAGATAAGCTGAAATGATAGCTAGTGAGAAACACCGTTTGCAGACTCAAAACCTTGAAAAATCTTAATATGAAGATGTAGAAGCCTTGAAGATTTGATTTGAAGTTGTCTAGACACTTTGAGAGAATTCCGAAAATCTTTACTTGGTGCTTTGATCGTAGAGTTCTGGCGATTTGAGACTTGAATTGTGCTTGTCCTTAATGAATACTAAACTCCTCTATTTATATGAGAATTTGGATATATATTTATGGTTATTTAGAACATAAAAGGAAATAATATATATATATATATCTTTTATTTAGTCATATATATATATATATATATATAAATATATATTCTTCAAATTTGACAAGTAAATTATTTGATATTTAATTTATTATTTAGAATTTAATTAATAATTAATTTAAATTAAATTAATTACTAAATAAAAATATAAATCCGATTTAGTTATGATATGCAAATTTTCTATGTCCACATGCGAATGAATGAATTTCTTTTTCAAAGTTGCTATTAGGTGTCAATTTGATGCTAATTAATGGTAGTTAAGTATGTTTTTGACAAAATGTTAATTGAGAGGTAAATATTACCCTATTTTGAAACGTTGATGATAGATTAGTTTCAATAAAAAATCATAGAAGCAAATATGCCTCAGACACTGGAACCCAGTGGGCAAATATAGTAATAAATCCCAAATGTACTACCATATGAAGCTAATGTTAAAACAATGAGCAGATTAATAAGAATAATAATAATAATAAACTCATTTTCCCTTTGATATGAGATTTCAAAATTTGCAGCTTAAAACCTAGAATGGCATTAGATTTCAATAATTTTACAAGTGCCTCCTTGTACAATTTCTACTTAGCAACCAAGCTGCTCCCGCTTTATGTAAATAATTAGGCAATGTTCTTTTCAATTAAAAAGATAAATAATAAGTAAAATTAAGTTTTTAATAAGTGAAAGTGTATGTCGGGTAATTCATTTTATGGGCATAGGGTGACAAAAACATTAGGACCTCTAATATTACATAAAAAGAAAAGTTTAAACCCTTTTTTTTTTTAAATTATAGATTTTATTACATTAAATAAAAAAAATCTCATAAGATTGTATCACATTTTTTTTTATCTATAAAAAAAGTTGTCAATCTTAATATAAAGCGTCTTCCTAAATTAATGACAAATTTGAGTAATAATTTATTAAAATGAGTTGAATTATATGAAACAATTATGATATAGTAGCGTAATTAATAGACCATAGAAAAATTTGAAAAAAAATTGAAATAGGAGAAGAGACAAAAAGAAACATGTGTAAATTGTTTTTTTTTTTACTTATTGATTTTTTATTTTTTATATAACTTTATAATAATTTAATTAAATTCAATCGATTAATAATAAGTGATTTAATAAAATATTAATTATTGGTAATTACTAGTAGATGCTTTCATATAAGAAATTCAATCACAAAAAACAAATTTCAATTAAAGAAATGAGCTCTCCTCCATTTAAGGCATTGGGCGGTTTTGCTTTTTGGCCATAGCTTTAGGCCGGCCCTGGTAAAAATAAGTTTAAATTAATAAAAATCAATTCATTAAAAATAAATTAGGTAAAAATCAGTTTCAATAAAGTAAAAATTAATTTTAATTAATTAAAATAATTTCAATTCAATAAAAATCAGTTAAAAAGAACATGGTCTTAGTACAACTACAACTATTCTTAATGTTCAATAAAATATCCTCAACTTCTAAATGTCGAGAACAACAATATTTTACAGTTTAGAAATAGAGTTTGGTCATCTATTAAAAAAGAGTATATTATATTAAAAAATTATGAATTTTTATAATTACTTGAGAATGTTAATGATTTTCAAAATCTTTTCATCATAGAAACTTTTGAAATAATCTCATTTATTTACATAAATAAAATGATGACATTCAAGATTTAATTTTGATAATAATTTATTTCTAATTATTATCTTTTCTTTGGTATAAACTTGTGGTCGATCAAAAAATAATCTCAATGAGAGCCTACAAGACAAAGAATGATTAGAAGAAGACACCGGTCTTTCGCCCTAATGGAGGTGCTAGTTACTCCAATTGTAGGTGGTGGGTCCTTGGTGTGAGGCCCCATCTGAACCTTGGGCGGTCGCTGGCGCGCTTTTGAGTTTATGACTCGAGGAAATCGACCACATGGGTCAAATTGCGTACGACATCACGGTTTCGGCAGTTCTCACTTTGGTACACTCTACATGTGTTCGTTGGTGTGAACGTGTGATGTGTTTGAGTCACCACTTAGGTGATTAAGAAATCAATTTAGCTCCATTTATGAAAATCTAATGTTTTACCCATTTAATTTTGGAAAAAGCAAGCCCACAAACCATATTTGGGTTCGGAGATTCATGAATTGAGAAAAACATTTAGAAAAAAAGATTTTACCAATTTCTAAACAACTTTGTCTTGAGAAAAACATGTACGATTTCAGTTAAAATTAATTTCATGTATGCATGGCATACTTCGTGATGAATGAATAATTATAGTCATCGTAAATATGATGCATGGGCAGATATTCATATGAATGACAACCATAAAACAGAAAGTAATAAAATGACTGGAAAATTAAACAGGGATCCCTCCTCTAGCCCCAGAGAGTTATAGGGAAGGCACACATCCCCAACAGCAAGAATAAAAATTATTACATTAAAAATTTCAAACAATCAAGGGATCATTTATCCAGTCTATAGATATGCGAAGGGCACACATTCCCCAGAATTAATTACAAACCTGGATACAACAATATTGGTACAAATAATTGAGAGATAAAAAATAACAATAAAAAATGAAAAAAATAACAATAATAAAAAAAATGAAAATTTAAAAAAAAAGGAAAAAAGAAAGATTTTTTTAGAGTTTAAGCTTTTAGAACAGGCTTGTCGATGTATCCTTTTGAATGGGAATCTAATGCTCACCGGAGGTGACACCAGGGGTTTTACATTTATAAAAC
>CAOJBK010108920.1:0-11516 GCA_948294925.1 Codiaeum variegatum
TGGTATTTCTGCTAAAAGAAATAACCAATTTATCAAAGTTTACCACTTGACCTGAGGCCACCCTGTACCACTCAATGGCTTTCTTAATCATATCAGTCTTAGCCCTAGAAGCACGATAAAAGCAAAAACATTCATCCGCAAACATCAAATGAGAAATAAAAGGAGCCCCCCTTGCTACCCTACAACCATGTAACAAACCCTACTCTCCATATTATTAGTAAGACTATAAAACCCCTTAGCGCAAATCAGAAACAGGTAAGGAGATAATGGATCTCCTTGTCTAATCCCCCTCTAAGGAATAATAGGCCCTAACTCATTCCTATCATAAAGAATAATATATTGAACTAAAGTGACACAATACATGATCTTATCTACCCATTCTATACAAAACCCCATTCTACTCATAATCTTTTTCAAATATCCCCACTCAACCCTATCATAGGCCTTGTACATGTCTAATTTTAATGCTACCACCCCTTCTTTTCCTTGAGATTTTCTATTCATAAAATGGTTAACCTCAAAAGCTATAAGGATGTTATCTACAGTCGACCTCCCCTTAATAAAGGCACCTTGGTTTGGAGCAATAATATCATTCAACACAACTACTTGCATATTGTTCATGTTTGTGGGAAGACTGCTGTTGTTTAGGAAGTCCTTACACATCTTGACCAAATCTGTCCCAACAATGTTCCAATAGCGTTGAAAAAACGTCGGGTTCATACCATTCACCCGGGGGATTTTTCAGGGTGCATACTAAAGAGTGTCGATTTCACCTCCTCTTCACTTAACGGCTGAAGCGACGTCTCATTCTTCCTTGTAGTAATTTTACTTCTAATCGAATTAAGGACAATGTTGTTCATGTATCCTGAAGTTATGAATAGATTCTAAAAGTAATTTGTTATCACCCCTTCCACCGCCTCTCTATCCTCGCACCAAACACCTTCTTTGTTCTTTAGCTTGACAATTTAATTATTCTTCCACCTCATAGTTGCATATTGGTTGAAGAACTTGGAGTTAGTATTGCCATTTATTAACCAGTGCAGCTTGCTCCTTTACCTCCAGAACACCTCTTGCTCCCCTAACAATCGCCCAAAATCCATGTTAGCCTCTTTGAACTCTGAAATCCCAGCTTGAACTCTCCTCCATTGAAACTTCCTAATCAACCCATGAAGCCTATTCAACTCTCTCTTAATATCATTCAATTTACCCCCTCCCCATCTGCCTAACTCCTAACCACACTTCGTAATTTTAACCATCATCTCTTGGTCTTCATACTCTCTCTAACACTTTGAAATAAAGCTTCCACACTCCTCTTCTCTCAGCCAATAGTTTTTGAACCTGAATCTTTTGCCTTTAACCACATAAATTGATTTCTCAATTTTTAGAAAAATAGGGAGATGATCAGAGGACGTATAGTTAATAGATGACACAGTGGCATCCCTCACCTTCCTAATCCATTCTCTATTTATAAAAACCCTATCTAGCCTAACTTTAACCCATCCCTCTTCCCCTCTCTTCATATCCCATGCAAATTGGTACCCACTCATACCTAAATCAACCAACCCACTATAGGAAATAGCTTCTCTAAATCCATTAAGAAGTCTTTGAGGTTGAGGCCTACACCCCCCCCCAGCTCTCCTCAATCTACTATAAAATATCATTGAAGTCCCCTAGTATAACCTATTCCCCCTCTGATTTATCAGCAAGCCCCTTTAGTCTCTCCCACGACTTCGTTTTCTTCCTTTTGTCCTGTTCACCGTAGAAGCCTGTCAGTATCTAATTCCCATACTCTTTCACAATAATGAGAGCATTAATAAAGTTATGGTGTGTATCAATAATCGATACCATATCCTTACCCTTCCAAAATAGGGTTAGGCCCCCTTTGTTACCTTCACTTTTAATAACACAACAACCACCAAAATTAATTTGGGCTCTAACTCTTTCAGTATGGGCTTCACTAATTTTAGTTTCCATCACAAAAATGGTACTTGGCCTATAGACTTGAATCAAGTCTTTCAAGATTTGAATTTCCCATAACCTAGCCATGCCCCGACAATTCCAAGATATGGTACTCATTGCGATTGGTGGGCTTGGATCCCTAAACCCGCCAGAACTCTATTTTTTGGCTCGAATTCTACCACAGTAATCTCACTATCTTCAATCTCTTTCAGCCCACCAGGCCTACAATCATCCATATCTTTATCCTTTAGGCCCACCTATACCCCTAAATCTCTTTTTTTCATTTTTGATTCAAATATTAATAATCTTTCCTTATCCCCATCAAGAGATGTAGTTCCCTTATTTAACCATGTTTCCATATCCCCTAGATTCTAGTGACTTTCATTTCTATTTTCCTTATTTGAATCAATTAGCATCCCTCATACGTTTGCTCCATTCGTATTTATCAAATCCCATAATTCACTCTTCTTTCCATAAACTGAACTTCTTCCCCATTCAGCTAGACACCAGTCATCATCACCGCCCCCTTCTGGCCAGAGCCATTTCTCCCCTATGTTACTATTATCTCAATAGTTACTTGTTCTCATCTCTGCGCCATACTTCCTTTCAATCACTTCACCCTTCTGCTTCTTCTTCACATGAATGTCATAAAATCTTTACCCATGACCCAATAGGCCACAAATAAAGCAGAAAGTTGGTAGTCATTCATACTTGAACTCCACCCAAAACCATTCCCCCTGGCTTCTTCTATTTCATCCTCTTCTTTAATGGCTTATCTACATCTAGTGAGACTCTGATTCGCACATACTCTTTCCAAATACCTTTGAAATTGTTAGGGTTCAACATTTTACAGATCCCTAGAAAGTCCCCTATCCCTGTAAGTATATTTTCTGATACAAAGCCTGGTGGAAGATGGTGCACTTGGACCCATAACTAAGAGTGAGACAAATCCATATCATTAGGTTTAAGCTTCCCTTTAACTCTACTGAGGATTATAAGGTTATTTTCAAAAGCCCAAGGAGCCCCTTCCATTATCCTCATTAGATCATATTCATGATAAAAAGTAAACATAAACACATTGTCCCCAAGATCAACTTTTGTCAGACCTTTCCTCGATCACCAGATTACAGCCAAGGTATTCTTTATAATGTTAAATCTGATGGACTTATCTGTTAGAACTCTTCCAATCAGACTAAGTTCTTAATTCTCCTCTTCCTTTGCTAAATCATCATTTCCCATTTCCCATGCTTCCTCCTTATCCTATTCTACTACAACCTTCTTTATTTTATCAATTGTAGTATTTTGTATGCCACTGTTGCTCACCATAATCAAACCAAAGTACAATAAAGCAACACTGTTCAAAAACTTAAAAGATACAAGACAAAACTTGAGAGGATAACTAACAATAGCTAATAAGTGTCGCTCCAAATTGACAGAAGTAGCCACCAACGAAATGTGTATTAAACATTTAACAATAGAACTGAAATACTGATCGAACTGAAAACCTTGCCATGGCAGCAAGACAGAGAGAAACTTGCAATAATTATGCCTTAATTTAATTACTCTATATTGTCAATAAAATCTCACAGTTGTCAAATAATTAACAGGAAATAGAGATAAACCACTTGATCAAGTGTCGAGTTTTCTCTTTTCTTAAACCATCTTATCTGATCGAGTCAAAATTGTATGGATGTCTCTTACCACAGATTGATTTATTTATTTGTGATAGGGTTCTATGACATGTGTCCAAAGTCCTAGCTTCAAATGAGCCTTAATAGCAGGACGGGCCCAAGCCTAATAAGATATTCAAATGTGGACAAAGGTCCACTATACTAATAGTAAGGTCATTAACTTACTACCATGGAAGGGACCATTCTCCAAATGGATTAAACTACGCCTTGACCAGATGTAGACTGAGCAGACTCCTTAAGGAAATCACAAACCAAGCAACGTCTGATACAGAATAGGACAAATTAGCCAACTACCTTAGGATGGAAGTATGATACCTTGCCTTGTCGCAACACGCCCTTATAAAAAACGTGCCACCCAAGCATACCAAATCAAGGAAAAGCTACTTTTGGGTATTGGCAGTAAGAGATATTCTACATTTTTTGCCAACCATCAAGTTTCACATCATCATCTGACATAGATCAACATCCAATGGTAGCATTCCTCACTAAAAAAATTTCTGGACCATTCGATCAATAGCATTTCCATACGTGAGAGGCCTATAAAAGGCCTCCCATGCCTAATGGTAAAGGATCCTTTATTTTCACTTTATTATCTTCTTCTTGTACCTTTCAACTCTTAGCATATTTTCCTCCATTGTTCTACTGGTTTACAAAACATTAGAATTCAAATACTTAAACTCATAACTGAATTGAGCATCGGAGGGTCCTTGCCAAGCAACAAGCCTGGCCCTCCTGACTGTGTTCTTATGACTGGACGCCCAACTCACTTCACCCAACAATTGTCAAGTCCACTGTGTCAAAGGTTCCTATTGTTGATTGTGTTCACTCCCATCAATTTGTAAATAGCGTCCATTACAAATTAGTACATGAATAGAAATTTATATCTAATGAAAATGGAAAAACTAACATACATCACAAAAACACTTGTATAAGAATAAATCATTCAAAGTATATATATATATATATATATGTGGGCTTAATGAGTCATAGACTACACAACATGAGATAGTCATCCTCTTAACACGGGTTATATAAGCGAAATCATATTTAGTGTGGAGGAGGGGACTCGAATAAGAAACTTCTTACTCCCAATAGCAATGCTTTTACTGCTTGAGCTAAGCCTCGAGTGTATAGTATAAAACTATTATTGTTGTATAATTATAAAATTCAATTAATATTAGTAATTAATTCAAAAATATGCAAATTATTAAAAAAAATTAATGTATATTTTGTTGGGATTATGACTTGGAAAAAATTTTCTTTTTCTATTTGTATGTAAGAAATATTTCTTAATTATAAGAGATTTTTTTCTTTATAGAGTAGAATTCTTATTTTAATATTATTACTATTTTAATATTTTTCTATTTAGATGAGAATTCTTATTTAGTAGAGATGTAATAGGTAGCATGATAAATAGGAGTGTTAGAGAGAGGTTTATTAATGTTGTGTTGAGAGAATTATTATGAGGTTGAAGGTGATGTTCAATACTAAATTTATAATCTTTTAAGAATAGGGAAGAGTGATGGATTGAACTACTATTAAAATATTATGTGCTTTTTTTTTCTTCCTAAATTCATATTAAAACTCCCAACAAGTGGTATCAGAGTTTAGTTAGTAAGTGTAGATTATGTTTTTAGGAGAAAGATGAGTGAGAATTCACAAAAGTTACAAATTCCTTTTTTTTTTATTATGGAATGTTGAATTTCATGGCGTGAAAGAACACCAACAAAAACTATTCGGTGCAACAGAATTTGGATGAAACAATTGAGGATGAAAAGCCTAGCAATTTTAATGATGCAAAGTGGGTCGCAATCAAGAAGAAAGAAGTAACTATAATTTGATTGGCAATTGCCCCTAAGATTAAGCATAATTACATGAAGAAAATAGACCTAAAGGCGCTACTAAACAAACTTGAAAAAATCTATTTGTCAAAATCCTTGACAAATTTATTTTGCTTGTGATAGAGCTATATCAATTGAAGATGGAAAAAGGGATAAGTTTGCAAAACCACATCAACATCTTCAACCAATTGGTGTGTCAAGTCAAGAATGTGGATGAGAAGATCTCATATCAAGATGATGCCCTTTTGTTGTTGGCATCACTTCCTAAAATATATAGGCTAATTGTTTAAACTTTACTAGTAGGAAGATTGAAGATCACCTTGGCAGAGGCCATGGCAGTTCTTAGGGAGAATGATAAGATAATGGGAATGGTTGATAGTAAAGATGTTGGTAATAGTGTGGCGTTAGTAGTGGAAAACACTCATCGAGGATGTGTCCAAGAGAAAAAAGGATAATGGCGGACATTAAGGGAGATCCAGGTCTCAACCTAAACCTAGATATGATTATAGTGTAAAAGATTGTTATTATTGTAGGAAGAAGGGACATATTCAATGGATGTATAAAGAGTCTAAAGAAGATATCAAAAGAGTGGAAAATTTCAATGGAAAAGAAATTGAAGAGAAGGAGAAAATAAGGGGAACTTAGTAATCATGAAGGATAAGAGGAATGAAAAGAACGTTAATGTGTTGTGGGGAAGCACAATGATGAAGATTAGAAAAATTGTTAGGAATCATTGTGAGGAAAAGAAGAAAAAAAATGAAGAGAAATTTGGATCGTCTTTCAAAGTTACTTTTACTGATGTAGTTTGAAGGATGAAGAAACATGATTTTAAACGGAAAGACGGAGCTCATATATGTTTAATAATTGAAAATTGATATATTTGAATATAGCATAATCGAGAGATTATAATGCATGAAGGAGACTTTAGGATTGTTGATTGTAAGATTTTAGTCAATGTGGAAATTGTTGGGATTATGACTCAAAGTCCTAATAGGATTTGGAATTTTTTTTTCGATCTGTGTATAATAAATATTCTTTAATTGTGTAGAAGATATAGAGTAGAATTTTTATATTAAGATTATTACTATTTTAATATTTTTACTATTTAGATAAGTATCCTTATTTAATAGAGATGTAATAATTAGTATTATAAATAAAAGTATTAAGGAGAGGTTTCTTAATATTGTGTTGAGAGAATTATTATGAGATCGAGGGTGGTGTTCAATATCAAATTTATAATCTTTTGAGAATAATAAAGAGGAGTAATTTTATCCACCATTAAAATATTATATGCTTTCAACTACTATTAAAATGTTATAATTTTTTCTTACTAAATTCACATTAAAATTTGTAATATATATTATTGTATTTATCTTTTTTTTTTTTTAATTCCTAAAAGGATTTTTTTATCATACACAGATAGAAAAAAAAATTCAAATCCTATTAGGATTTTGATTTTTTTTTTTAATCTGTGTATGATAAATATCTCTTAATTGTGTAGAAAAGTATAAAATAGAATTTTTATTTTAATATTATTACTATTTTAATATTTTTACTATTTAAATGAGTATTCTTATTTAATAAGGATGTAATAGTTAGTATTATAAATAAAAGTATTGAGAAGAAGTTCATTAATGTTATATTGAGAGAATTATTATGAGGTCGAGAGTGGTGTTCAATATCAAATTTATAATCTTTTGAGAATAATGAAGAGAAGTAAATTCATTCACTATTAAAATATTATTTACTTTCAACAACCATTAAAATATTATTTTTTTTACTAAATTAACGTTAAAATTTCTGATATATTATTGTATTTATCTTTAAAAATGCACAGTAAATTTTGTGAAACATTTTTTTTTTACCATAAATATTATGGTTTCTTTTCATAACAACTATAAATATTGAGTTCCTTATATAGACATGGTAGTTATACTTAAAAATAACTATTAATTTTTTTTAAAAAGAAAGCTAACTATTAAATTAGAAATTCAATTATATAAACCTGTATTTAATCAATATGGAATTCTTTCTCACGTTCAATTCTTTTAACTCATTCTCCTCTCCATTCTTTTTTATGATGTCTTAACAATACTAATATAAAAATAAAGAGAAAAAATTATTAAAAAAAAAAAGGACACCAAGGCATAATAATCCAATTAATGAGCCCAAACTCAATAATTTTCTTATCTCTGAATTGAGGTTTACTTTAATGCTTTGAAATGGGCATGCATAATATTCAAACGTGAGTTAGAAAGTCAGGCTATATGACTAGTAAAAACCTTTCAATACTCAAGTCAGTATTCAAAGGTTATAATACTATTATGTTCCTAGGAACTCTTAAGAATAAAAAAATTTGTGTTTTTGGAAAGTAAAGATGGTTAAGAATACCTTGAAATGTATGCCATCATTACTTGTTTGTAATTTTGGATGTGATTCCAAGGTGGATAGGTGGTACCGTGTCATTAAGTTAAGTGGTGGCTGATGAGAGGAAAGGACTATAGTCCCTCCCTCCATTAGGGAGCAAAATATTTCCTCATATGTCATGTGAATATTTCTTGAATCCATAGGGTATGATGGTGACATGTTGAGGGAGGTGACCTTGAGTGGGACTGCTATGACGAAGGCGTGAAGTCAAAGATGTGTGGGACCCACACCACGAAACTCAACCTTCATTTCATTAGATTGAGTCTATATTATTCATTTGTTCTTTCTTGTCTTAATGGGCTTTAAGCTCCAATCTTTTAGTGTTTGGCCCAAGTCCATGTTTTTTTACTGGACTTGTATCATTAATGATAAATACATAAACAAGGATTTGAATAATTGATTCACATTTGATTCTTTGAAAAAAAAAATAAACCGATAAGGGTCTGAATCAAGCCACAAGGATCAAGCCCATTAACAAGAAAATCCCACTTTCTAGAAGGCCCTAGCCTAAGCCAAGCTGAGAGACAGACATCACCTAAACCAATAAGAGTTTGAAGACAAATGTTCAAGTAAACAGTCCACCTCTATTCATGAACTAACCCCTAGACATGTAGTCTAAACCTTCAAGGACTACCATATATTTCCAGGCAAAGTAGGTCAACTATCACATATGATGCTATGGTCCTATCTCTGTAATAGTATACCTATGTCAAAGATGTGCTCCACAAACACCACCAAATTAAGAAAGGTGTCTTGTAGCATCGACACTTATGTAAAGACAGTAGAGGATATACCCTCTCCTCTACCAATCAACATCAGATATGTCACTGACAGAAAGGGATCATCATCAACTTAACTCTTTCTCCACATTCAATCTGGACCTTCTGATCTAATCAATTTCGTATACCTAAGGCCAATATAAGGCCTTTCGTGCTAACTTTGTAAGGGATCTGAAACTTGTCCTTCAGACTAATACTTTAAGTTTTCTTTCGACTATTATCATTAGTTCTAGCACTACTGGCTCAAGAAGCCTTTAGAGTCTCTAAAAAAGCTAAGTCTAATAATGCCTTTGCTAAGATGTCCCGACCACCCAAAGCCCAAAATTTCCACCCGTGCCCGCACGTTCTACGTACATAAATGCCAGTCCAAAAACTGTGGGCCTAGACAAACCCAAATTTTTTATCTTTTCTTTTTGGAAAAGAAAACAGAAATTGGCACGGGGCTTGGCACAACCATGAGGATAAAGACTTAGGCCATGCAAATCTCTAAATAAAATTGAAAAATTCATTTTGAGAAACAGAGATTCGTACAGGGCAGAATGTGTTCTGCACGGGCCATGCAGATTAAGGTTTGGGTCGTGCGGATCTCTGTACCAAAGTTGTTGTTAGCAGGGGGCAGTGCACGGGTCGTGCGAAATTAGTTTTGGGTTGTGCCAGTCTCCGGACTGAAATGGCAAAAAATTCACAGATTGTATAAGTGATCGCATGGGTCGGGCATACGTTCTTCTGAGGCCGTACAAATCTCTTTGTGGCCAATTTTCAAAATAAATTTCTAGAATAAACTTGTATAACTTATGTCATTAAGTGACAGAATTGAGAGTTATTAGAAATTAAATTGAAATTTAATTTCTTAAAACTCCTAATGCCCCTCCCTTGGCTATAAATTGGCATTACACCACTTTGGAAAAACACACTGAAAAGTTAACACTGAATTACACAGAAATTTCACATAAAATTATCATAAAAATTTTATGCACTTTTTTTCCTCCCAAAACTCTCTTGATTTGAGTTCACGGGCTATTAAGTTCGCCAGAATTCCTCGCTGTTGCTGAGCAAAAGAATTCGATACTCGTTGTAACCTGGGAAACAGACACCGTTCAAACTTCAGCAAATAGAGGTGATGAATCTATTTTAAGAAAATTGTCCATACAGACCTCGAGTTTCCTTTCCTTTCCTTTATTTTATCTGGTTCAATATAATTTTATGTTTTATATTTGCAGTAACAATTTCTGGAATTGTTTTCAATTATTTCCAGGTTTATAATAATTGATTCAACTAACAAGTTTTCTGCATATTTTTTTTTTGGAGAATATTACAAATTGAATTTGTTTTAATTTTTTTTTCTTTTTTTTTTGCTAGTGCATGATTTTGTTGTGTTCATTATATGTATTAATATTAATCTATTTATAATTAATTTTCATTTGTAATTTTTAATTCTTATAGCTGTGCAATTTAAATTGTTGTAATATTTTCTATAACAGTTTTAATTATAGAATTTTTAATTATTTATAATTACATCTTATTTTAAACAAAAACTAATCAATTATGTATTGACTTTTTGTTTGTTGATTTCTTCTTCATCATCATCATCATTATTTCATCTTTGAAATGCTTAATGAATATACTTATTAGAAATATTATTTTCTTAAATTTAATATAATAAAATTTTCAAATTTATGATAATACTTCATAAATTAAAAAATATTAATTTTTAAAAATTTGGATAATATTTTTGTTGGCCAAATTTGAATAGTATTGATATTTTATTTTGTGAAATAATAGTATTGATAGTTATATATGTACAATAATGAGCATTATCAAAAATTAAATTTGATGATTTTTTTAATTAATATTGATACGTTATTTTCAAAAATATACTTAACATTATTTTGAAAAATTAAAAATAACACTTAATAAATAATGAGTGAGATATATAATAATTTTTTATGTTTTTGAAGATACATGACAAGTTTTTATAATCTTAAAAGAATAATATACATAAATAATTATTACCTAAAAATAATTATTTACTATCTTAATAAAAATTTCTCTAACAAAATTAAAGATTTTAAATTAAATGAGATGTGTAAAAAGTAATGTTTAAAAGAAATTTATTTTTTTTGAAGATACATGACAAGTTTTTATAATCTTAAAAGAATAATATACATAAATAGTTATTACCTAAAATTAATTATTTTCTATCTTAATAAAAGTTTCTCTAATAAAATTTTAAATTTTAAATTAAATGAGATGTGTAAAAATTAAATTTTAAAAAAGATAAAAGTTGATGTTAAAATATATACTTATTTAATATTATTTCAACTTTCATCAATTATCACATTGATATATAAAATTCAAATTTGAAATTTAATTTTTTTATTAAATTAATTATTATCTTTTGTAAAAATTATTATTAAATTAAAAATATTTCCTTTTTATAGTATTGATAAATATAAGTAAATCATGCTCATTTTCGTTATTAATGTTTTTTTTTATCAATTTTTCGTATTAGTGTTAAAGTCTTTATTAGATGATGATACGGGTCAGTATAAAATAGGCCTAAATAAGTAAAGGCCCAAGAAATACTTGAGCCCAGGATAGAAGGAGACAACCCAAAAAGCACAGAAGGCCTTGGCCACTTGCCTAGAGGGTTGACAGTGTTTGAAGGCTGTCCTCGCAGGACATACCCGAAGGACATCCTCAAAGGCCTCCCTCGAAGGCCATCCTCGAAGGATGTCCTCGAAGGGTATCTTCGACGAAGACCCTTCAGATCACTTCTCCCTGGACGTTTCACATTTATGGATCATTCATTCCAAGGA
>CAOJBK010109680.1:0-12680 GCA_948294925.1 Codiaeum variegatum
GTTACTCTTCCTAGTGCACCAATTTTATGGTGTGATAATGTTGGGGCAATATATCTTTCAGCTAATCCAGTTCTTCAAGCTCGTACAAAACATATCGAGCTCGACTATTACTTTGTCCGCGAACAGGTTGCTTCCAAACAGTTGCATATTCAGTTTCTCACAACGAATGATCAGGTGGCGGATATATTGACAAAACCTTTGCCAACTGCCAAATTTCTACAACATAGGGACAAACTTTGGTTGATTCTTCGATATACAAAAATTATATTTTACACTGTGAAGAAAGAAAGATTTTACCCTATGAGTCTCCATCCAAACCTTTAACCAACAAGAAAAATCAAAACTCAATATACTAAGAGTAGAGAACCATATTTGTGTCACATTACTGAAGCAATAACTGAATGATATTCGATAAAAGCAGAAGAAACATCATTGTCTGGTTGGACCCCCTGAATGATATAAAAATGTTAAGAGAAAATTGCAAGTAATGACATGCCAAGTTTTAAAATTCAACTATAAGCTTATTAGTTTGTAGTTCAATTGTTATTATTATTTCTAATTGTTCACTATCATAAAGATGTCATGTCTTCTAAACAAATTATTAGTAATCATATCTATATATTTGGAACCACAAAAAAAGTTATAGATATATGTAGAAAATTACTTTAATCAATTAAAACACTTTCAACTTTAAATTTATATGATACTACAGCAAATGAAAAATAAAAACAAGTGATAGTTAATTCTTGAAATCTCAATTGGCAAAAATTGAACCAATTAGTTTGAATTCAACTATAACCTTATAAATTGATGCTATTCTCCAAGGCCAAGATCATCAATTAAACTTTTTACCTTCACTTCACTCCTAGCCTATATAAGATTAATTTAAAAAAAAAGATACAAAGAACAATAATACAATCAATCTCAGTGTTCAAATGGATGGACAAGAATATTCGTAATTCATAAAATAAACTCAGAACAAGAACAATTCCTTTAATCATTCATCAAATGAGAAGGAAGATCAAAATATAACAATTAAACCAAGAATACCAATTATAATAAAATGCAATAATTTTAGATGACAATTTGGTAGACCTATAACCTAAAGAAGAATGTATCTAAGTTAAATTAGTTGGATGTCACTGAAAAAGAATATATAGCCATATGTTCTTGTGATTTAAGCTCTTTATCCTTTATTCCTCCTTTTCCTTAAACAACTATATTTAGTAAATAAAATAATATGAATTGGTCCCATTATCATTTTTATTTTTAGTAATTATAACAATTCTTTTTACTAAATGGGTTGAAATCGGTATTAAGATGGATTTGAATGAAATGAAAAATAATTTTTTTTATATTATTAAAATTTTTGTAATTTTTCTTTTGAAACAAAAATGGTATTAATAAGAGGATTTTCTAGTAAGAATAGATAAAAACAGAACTAGTTTGATTTTTCAAACTAAATTCAATTAAAATTACATATTTGGTTGTTTATGTCTGAGTCAGTCTGTCACAAAGTTCTTAAATTGTTTTAATATAAGTTATTGTCTAAGATATGGTTATCGGTCAATCAAGAGCTTAAATAACAATCTTTTTGTATTTTTAGGGCACTTTGCAAGGTCTATATGTAAGTCGATAACTGTCAACTCGTTCTCTAAAGAGGGTTTGGTGCTTGAAAAGTAACTACCTCTATACGGATGTAGGCTGAGGACCGTCATCGTACTCGGGTAGATTCTGGTGTATAGGCCAATGGCTATCAACCGTAGATTGGGGCGAGATATAGGCAAAGCTATCGTCACTTGTTTGAATTAGTACTAAGCTGTAAAGTTTGTATTGTTAATGCATGAATGAGTGTGATGTTAGATGTTATTGAGATTTAATGAAGTATTTATAATTATTGCCAAGGGTATTTTTGCCCTAGAAATAATAAGGCAGTGAGACTTGCCTTATTGGGTCACATATCTCATCTATCTTCAGTCCACTAGTGTTACATAACTTCATGGTTAGTACCTTGGGCCTGCTTATTTTGGGCTCCTCCGAGCTCGACCCAGTGTCATTCTATGATCGAGGTTGAGGAGGAGAATGACACACCTTGACCTAGCCCCTTTATTTTTTTAGGATCTGACTGATTTTTTCTTATGTCCGAAGCTTTTTAACTTTTCTTGTAAAGATTTGGGTAGTAAATTTTATCGCATAAAATCTCCCTTGTTGAGAAGTGGAATCGTTAGCCCAATCCTTTTTTGCAACACGTTTTGTAACTCGGGAAATTCAAAGGTCACCTTATTAATTTCATCCAACTGCATGTTTTCTATATAAGGGAGCTTTAGTTTTCATTTGCTACTTTTCCAATTTTCTACTCTTCTAAGCTCTTACTTTCATTTAGAACCTTCTTTGAAAACTACCACATATTCATCTACTCTGACAAGTCTCCTTGAAGAATCTTGCTTGTCATCTTCATAACTGCACTCAGTTGAACAAATGTGGTCCCAAAACAAGTTTTGGAGCTTCTTAATGATCTCTTTCTGTCTTTTTGAAATTTTTAAAATTTGTCAAAATTCAATTTTAATTTTATATCTATTTATAAATATTTTTGAATGAAAATGTCGAGATGAGGTATTTGATAGTATTTTGTTTTTGTTGCCAAATGGGCTTTGATTCTCACTTTTGTGAATATTACCCATATAGTGTTAGCAGTGCTAATTTATTTAGTTGTTTTTGGTGAAGTACATAACATTAATAATTTTTTGGATAAATGCTTAATTTGTCATCTAAACTTTTTTAAATGTTTAATTAAGGACAAAATTAATTTTTGGTCCAATTACTCATCTAGCTCGTAATTTTGGACCAAATTACTCTAATTATATCAAAATAGGTTAATTTTCAATAATAAATCAAGTCAAAATTTTTGCTAAATTTGGCATATTTTGAGTGATCTGTCTAAAATTACAAGTTAGGAAAGTAAATTGGACCAAATTTAATTTTATTCTTGATTAGACATTTGAGAAAAGTTTAGAGACGAATTTAACATTTATCCTAATTTTTTTCAAGGGTTAATTAAAAATTATAGATTATAAAGTTTTAATATGATAATTCAAAGTATAAACTTTTAATTTTCTATAAAATTATATATATAACCAAAATCTTAAAATTTTTTTTATGATGACCAAAGATGAGGTGACATTTTTATTTTATTTTTTTAACACTAAAAATTGTTTTTAGCTATGAATTTTTATTAATCTATATTAATTTTTTAATCTATATCAAATTTTAAAAAAAATTAAAAAGTATTGTTACGTCATCTCTGATCATCATAAAATTGAGATTTCGATCATATGTCTAGTTTTGCAAAAAATCGAATGTTCGTAAATTGCCAAAATTAAAAGTTTGTATTAGATTTATAATTTTCACCATAATTTAATGATTTTTCTTATAATTAATTTTTTCTAAAATTTAATGCATATGAGTAACATAAATAAGTATATATTATTAAAAATTTATAATTATTTTATTTAATTATTTTGTCTACAAATATATAAATACTAATAGCTAAAATTTTGAATTAGCTACCATTATATAAAATTCATGGCTATTTGTTAATTCCATTGCCACATAAATAATATTTATAGATAGTGTATTTTATTGCCATAAAAACATAATTCCAATAGCTATTGATACATTATTACTGAAACTCCAATGACTAAAGCATACAAATAGCTACTACTATATAATATTAGTAGGTAAAATAACGTTATTTAGTTATCATTGTTAATTAGGTACCTATTGTTATATTTTATTGCTATAATCATATAATATGTAGGGCTAAAATATTCTTCTAGCTACAAGTAATTAGCTCCGATCGCTATATTTTAAATTAGCTACAAATATAAAATATTAGTAGCAAAAAATGATAAACTGCTATAATTGTATGACATGGCTATATAAATTAGATATATTGCCATTTGAATATACAATTCGAAACAAAAAAGAGTAAACTAACTACTAAATCTAAAGTGATGTGGCTATAGATATATATCACCTATATTTTTTAAAATAGTAGTTGTATTTTCATAGCTGTAAAAACTTTTGTTGTAGTGAGTCCAGAGCAACGACAATAGTGAAAGGGGGTAGAAATGATTATGATTTTGAAGCATTATAGAAGTTTCCTCAAATTGGAATCAAACAACAATTTTTTTGTTCTCAATTTTCAATTCGAACAAGGAATTTTCACAAGTATATTCAAGAAGAACAAGAGGTAAAATTCTTAATTTGTTTAATTTTTCCTTAAATTTGATTTTGAGGAATTTTTTGAATTGATTAAGGAACTTGCTTGAATATGTGATGACTTTATGAATTGTGTTGAATTTTTCCTGATGCATAAGCAAAATTTAGCAATGTAATGCTAAAATCTATTCGAAAAACTTGATTTCCTCAGGAAAATTTGATTTGAACTTGTTGAATTTGAAATATTGCATTGTTGGGATTTGGATTTCCTCAGGGAAATTGTTACCCTGCTATTGTTGCTTAAATTTCCGTAGACCCATTTTGCACTAATACTTGCCAATATTTGTTGCTCTTTTGATAGAAATAATTGAAATAGACTTGAATGCATAGACTTCCTCAGGCTAGATCCTTCAGAACTCAAATTTTTCCTTGAGGAAGTTTTAGAAATTTGAACCAGAAATTGATACTTGCTCAGAAAAAAATGTCAAAAATTTGAAATTTCTTTCTGCTGCATTGGTCTAGACATTTTGAATTGATAATTCCATGACCAATTCCTCAGACAGTTTTTAGTTTTGACAACAAAATAATAATAGCACTTTGCAAAATACCATATTTCATATAGCTTCATGATTTGGTCATTATAATAACAAACTTGCTAAGTTGCCCTAATGAATTTGATTTTCATATGATGATTGATGTCTAATATGAACATTCATTAGGAGAATTTAGTAATATTTGTCAAACTTGGCCCATTATTGCATACTTTGCCATGAATCAGAATTAAATCACAGTAAATGGGTATGACTTTTGACCTTAGAATTTTGACCTGATTTAATCTTTTACTATCATAAATTATGAATTCCAAAGGAGGAGCCAATAGTTTAAAGAATCATACAAATAATAAGTCGGTGAGCTTCTAACCTTCAAACTTATAAATTCCATTTGTACTGTGACTCTAACCCATATTTTCCTGAATAGATAGCATCTCTACCTCCTCCACCACCCTATGATATCCCTAATGAAGTACTTGACAACTTTGAGGTTAACTGAACTTTGATTGATAAATCCATTTGTTTTTGCCATTTGTGTACTTATGTATGGTTTTCAACAAGGTGTGAAGATTGAGATAGTAAAAGAAATAAAGATTGAGCTTTGCCCCAATTTTTGGAAATCAAACAAGTGTTTTACTATTTTTGATTCAATTTCCCTAGAGGTTTATCATTTACTGACCACAAATTCTCTCTTTAATACATGGATTTTACTTACAAGAGCAAAGATCGCAAAATAGCCGTATTGACTCCAATACCGTTAGAGCCTCTTACAACAGGAAGCCCTCCTCGTCCTTACTTAGGGAATCTTAATAAGATGATCTACATCTGTGAGGCCCCGTCCGAGCCCATGAGATTTCCCAGTGCGCCTTCAAGTTTATGGCTTGAGGAAACTTACCATGTAGAGTCAGATTGTGTATGGTGTCGTGGTTATGGACAAGTCCCACATTTATAGACTCCACATGTATTCTTTGGTGTACATGTGTGATGTGATTGAGTCATCACTTAATCTTAGAGAAAACCTATTTTCCTTAGGTGATTAAGAAACTAGTATAACTCTATTAAAAATGTTATAGTTTACCCAATTTTAGAAAAGATTGTCCCTCGAACAACAGTTGCATTCGAGGATTAGTCATTCAATAAAAACATTTATAAAAAGAATTTTTCTAGTTCTAAATAGTTTTGGCCTAAGAAAATGCATGGTTTCGGTCAAAAGTTGATTTTCGTTTATGCATGGCATACCACGTGAAGCATGAACAGTTATGCATGGAAAATTGATACACAGAAGATTAATAATATGCATGACAACCATAAACAAAAAGCGATGAATAATAAAGGAATTGAACAGGGGTCCTTTCTCTAAGCCCACTTTGGGTTCTAGGGAAGGCACACACTCTGAACTACAAACTGAAAGTGAAATAAACAAAATAAACTATTACATTAAAACAATAACAAATAAGGGGATCCTTTCTCCACTCCAAAAGGATTTGGAAAAGGCACACATTCCCCAAAATTAATACAAATTCGAATGAAACAATGATAAAAGTAAATAGCAATAGCATAAGTAAAAGAAACAGATAACAATAATAGAAAACTAATAAGCAAACACAAGGGAAAAATAAAGAAAAATATATTTTAGAGTTGAAGCCTTATGAATAGGCTTTTCGGCATATCATATTGAATGGTAATCAAACCCTCGCCATTCTCCCATCTCGCAAAGGGTGTGGCTGTTCTGATAAACAATGGGTGGTGGTTTTATTAGTTTATAAGCTAATTCATTTTGATATAAAAAGAATTAATTAATATGCTTTTAATCAATTTAGTTTTGATTAAAAAATTGATTATTGATTAAAGGGAATTTGCCTAATTAATTTTAGGATTTTGATTGTTTTATATCAGAAAAATGTAATTTGATTAATGAGAAATTGCCTTATCAGTTTTAAGGCTTAAGTCAGAACCAAACGAACAATAGATATTGTATCATATTTACCTTTGGCTTACGAGGCTTCAAAATTGGTTTGTCTGAAGTCTTGACGAATCCAGAATGATTCTCCATTGTACTTTTTTAGGTGTTTTTAGCAGTGTTCATAGTGGTCTGGGAAATAACAGAAAGTCTAAACAATAATTTAAAAATTAGAAAAAAAGTCCTAAAAACTTACATAAAGGGTCGAATTTATAGCAAACAGTGTCGGAAAAGTTGTATTTTTGGAACTCAGGCATTTGGACCAAAACACACGAGTTTGAGGCCAAATGCATGGGCCTGGGTTTCTGGGTCTGATCCAGCCCTATCCATTTTTAAGATTTTCTAGGTTGGTTTGAGTTCCGATTTGAGTACAGTTTCAACCTACATGATCGTATTGACGAGCCAGATTTAATGGTGAAAAAATATAGGTTCACAGCTACCCCTCACCCCCACACTAGCAGTCTCGTTTTACGAAAAATGTGATTGATAAGTGTGAATGCATTTAATGCGGTAGTTGGATTTTTTTACTATAAAAAGGGCTTTGGAAAAGCTCATGTGCCATCACTTACTCAAATTCTCTCAAATTTTTACCTTTGTTGAGTTTTCTCTTGCTAAGTGATTTTCTAGATGATATTGGCGAAGACTCTCAGCAAGAGGATTTGTCGATGCTTCTTTATGCTTTCTTAGAAGGAAAGACCATTCCTTCTTTTGATGATTCACATTTTTTCTTTATCGAGGTGGAGTTTCTTGGTACCGATGACATACCTAGTCCATCCATCGGTACTACTGCTTCGAATGGTCAGTTCGGGCCGAACGACGTATTTCGTGTGAACGGTCTGCTGGGTCTGGTTGTTGCTGAGGATTTGCATGTTCTAGGAAATTTAGACATTTCTGATTATGTGATGGATCGAGAGGAGCCTTAAATGACTCTGAATGCCTTGCTTTTTTAGGATCGATAGTGGCATGCAAACTGGCGTGCCTTCCTAGCGGTATTTATTTTTTCTCTCTTTGCTTATTTTTCTAAGCCTTTTTATTTTTAGGCACTCTCTTTTTTCCAACATGCTCTCTTTTTTAGGTACATTTTATTTTTTTCCACTAACATTTACTTTTAAGCTAAAAAATAAAATAGAGTTAGAATAAAATGAGAAAAGATAATAGTGATAGAATCCATATCTGTAGGATACTAACTTTAACTAGAGGGGTGCTCGATCTCGGCTAACTGAGGTGATAGATTTCTTTCACTGCTTTCAGCCTGTGGCCCTTCGTATCGATCCAGCTCATTTGTTGGGCTATATGAGCTTAGACATAGACCGTACTCTAGAATGGAATTTAATATTTGCATTAGCGGAGAGGCTAACACATTTTATTTTCCAGTAGGAGAGATGATTATGACCACACTTTAGTGGGCCTAACTGCTTAGTATGCGCTTCGGGACAGCACCTGTTGTTTATGACATTGAGTGATGGTCAGATCATTCTCTGGTTACTTTTCTTGGGATGAGCTTTCCTCGTAATTCAGTAGGGTCGATCCCTAAGACCAACTTATTCAGACTCTTATCCCGGGTGAACTAGGATGACTACTTTATTGATCAGTGTGCCTGAGTTTACCTGTTGATTATTCAGTCCACCATCTCCTTGTACAACAAGTCTGGATGGGTTGATTTGAGGATTCTATGGTCACTGGTGGACTTAGACATGCTCGGTGGCTTCGACTGGGTAGGGGTTGTAGCCTACCAAGGGACGAGCATGTTGTCTAAAGCTGAGGGGTCAGGCATCCCCATGACTGCTATAGTATGAGAGGTCAGTATTTCCCTTTCATTTTCTTTTTGATATTTTTTCTTTTGATGATTCATTAACTTTATCTGATTTGCAGCTTTAGGCCTTTTCTCATATTCGAGATCTTACCTCCCGTGTTATAAGGAATGTTCTATTCTCGTAAGGGAGGATGTGGTACAGGGAGTCTTGGGTGGTGCCCCAAATGATGTTCTGTTTTTCTAATTATAAGCATATTCTTGCCACGGTGACTGAGGTATGCTCTGAAAAGATTTACTCATTTCCCTTCTTATATATTTTTTATTATTATTTTTCCATCTTTCAAGTTATCTTGGCACCATTTGACCGTATCGTTATTGAATCCATAGACCTTTTTTCCCTTGGTATCACCTTCACTGAGAGGCAGATTCTCTTAGGTTCAACCATTTTTATAGAGTTCTTTTAGGGAAAGTAAGCTCAGTCCATTAGGGAGAGGATTTCTCCTTCTGATCCTCTTATATTCATAAGGGAGCGCATGCTTGGGCCTTTTCAGCTTTATTGGAGACTTGGTAGAGTCAAGGAGGACTATCTAATCAGGGGTGCTTCTTACCCTAATTTAATTACGGCTCATCTATTGGTAGGGAGATCGTCCCTTTCTGCTGAATCAGGTCATATTATAGTGGTGAGTACTGATACTACTCTGAGGCATAGTTCTCATGGCCAGACTAGTCGCCCCACTCCTCGAGCTACACCTCTTACTAGCTCAGCTTCTTCGGGCATGGGTGCTTGCACGTCAAACATGCATACCATTTCAAGCTAGACATAGACCTCACTTCCTAGCTTTACTGATCACATCTTCTATATGGATGTGATAGGTGTGAGTCAGATCTAGTATATGAGTTATGCCTACCAGCCGGGCATGCATTGTGCTGCATTTGTCCAAGTCCCTGATATGGTAGGCTTTTGACCTTTTCGGCATCTATATTATCAGTTATCATTTTTGTACTTATGTTTATCTTTTTACAGGTTCCTGGTCCATTTTATGTCTAAGGCATTGATGCTCACCAGCAGATGGCATGGTGTCTGAGTACCACTCTTTTGAAATTGAGAATTTTACAGAGTTAGAGAGAGCATCACCACCATCATCTTCTTCCTCATCCTCCTCGACCTTGACCTACATGTAACGTTTTCTGATATGAGGCTAGTATGGACGAGATGTGTCTATATTTTGAGGAGTTTTCATATCTGCTTGATACGAGTCCTGAGGCTGACCTGGATATTCCAATTAAACGAGTATCTTACTTTAACTCATTTGCATGTCTTTTTGATTTGAGCACCAAGGCTGCTTTTGGTATGGTAAAAGATGATTTTGTTAACATGTCTGCTTTAACTGACATGTTTTGGGATAAGAGAGAGGATGATCTAATTTGTTTACCCATGAGGCTAAAAGCTTATGCGTTTGGTTTAATTGTAGGTTATATCTTCAATGGCTCAGTTGGATGAGAAGCAGCTAAGGTAACTGAGCTGAAACCCCATATAGATGATGGAAAATCGATTGTTGGCATGATTTTGGTTGAGATGCTACTGAGCCTTGATTGTTATTACTGCACAAAGGGACCTTGGCCCATTAGCCCAATTTTGCTCCAGATACCAAAAATTTCATTTTTCTTGTCGTTTTTAGCACGTTTGAGGCTATTTTGATTTTCATGTTCCCTTTTCAGATTTGGTTAAGGGACCATCTCAAAATCATCCCTGGACCCGAGAGACGAGACTATTTTACATCCTGGTATCGCACTCGGAGTATTGTTATATGATTTCCTATAGAGAAGGACTAAATTAGTTGGTTGATGAAACTGCGTCTTTCTAATTTAATTTAGAGGCTTGACTGGTACATCATCAAGCAGTTCATGCCAAGGAGCAAAGGATTCAAGCACGTGTATCTACTTGGTTTCAAGGAAGAAACTTGGTATTAGGCTACTCTAGTTTTTTGCCACATGGGTCATGATAATGATGTGCCCCTAGATGGTCCGCTTTTTGTAGCTAAGCTTGTGAATGATCGAGTGGCTAGAGCTATTCCTTCTTGTTGGATTTAAGACTTCACAAGGGTAATGATTATCATAGGTGATGATTATGGCAAGCTCTCGGAGTACCTCAAGTGGTGGATTGAGGCATGCTAGCCAAATGAGAAGGCAAAGAGATATTCTTTATTGACCGAGATTGAAGGCTGAGTCCGAGTTTAGACTTAGGAAAATAAGACTTTAGGAATATAAACTTTATTTTTTTTTTATTTCCTATCTCAAATATCTTATTTTGGATGTTCCTAAAGATAAATAAGACCTCAACAAAACATATTTTTATTTTATTAAGCTCTTATTTTTGCCTAAGCTACCCTTTCTGGGTATTTAACTTAGCGAGCTACCTTGATTGTTAAATAGACTGCATTTTCAAATTTTAGTCTAGTAGGATATACCTAAATTTTGGCTAAGTTGCCCACTTGAGTTTTCAATTTAGAGGGTTTCATTCTTTTTTTTAATGCTTTTGTTTATTTATTTTTAACTCTTGCATGCAATGTTAAAAAGCCTAATGAGATGAAAAATTGAATTTTATTGAATGATTTTGACTGTGCCTGTAAAGGCTACCTATTTATCTCCTTACAATAGATTTTTTAAAAGATGAATAACAAGGTAATTTTTTGAAAATCAGGTCCACGTAGTTCTTGTTACAGTAATGTGATGCCTGAATGCATGGTCATACAATAAGAACACTATATTAAGTATTTCTTGAGCTGGTCGAGGTTGGTCAGATGATTGAATTCATTACCATCGATGTTTATCAGTATGACGCCTCCACCTGACATTATCTTTTTGATGATGTAGGGTCCACTCCAAGGAGATCATAATTTCCCTTGAGGGCCTTATACAACTTGTCTAATTTCTTTTAGGACCATGTCATCTTCTTGAAGATTGCGACTCCAAGCCCTTTTGTTGAAATGTTTAGCAAGTCTTATTGATAATTCTGAGTATGACGTAGTGCTTCCAACCTTTTCTCGTCGATCAGGTTGAGTTGGTCATAATAAGCCTATTGTGAGTCGAGTTCAGAGATTTAAGCTTCTCGAAGAACTCTTATTGTATAAATTTCCAACTCTGTGGGAGGAATACTTCCATTTCATAAACTAGTGAATAGGTGATAATTGATAATTTATGCATTAATATATCCCATTTTCATGACGGTTTTGAACTTTAAATTGAATTTGATTTGTTTGTTCTAAGTGTTTTTAGTTGTTTTCAAGAATTTAATTGAAATCCAAGGTAAAAAGAATTATTTTGAAGTTCGGGTTTGAAAGACGATGAAAACGAGCTAAAACGGAGCAAAAACGGTGGACAAAACCTCCCACAGGCGTTGGCACCGATGTACCAATGGCTGCACAGCCCGTTGGAGGTAGTGGGGACGCCCAGCTAGACAGTGGCCTGGCACGGGTGCTGGCACGAGCCGTACCAGGCACCCAGCCAGCCGTGCCAAACTGCTGCCTGCCAGGCAGTAGCCTAGCACTACCACTGCCATGGGCTGTGCCAGCACTCCCAGCAGCCCATGCCAGACATCCATCACACCCATTTACTGGCACAGGCCATGCCAGCTGCTCGTGCCAACATGCGAAATTCGAATTTCAACAATAAACCCAACGAAAACAGACTTCTGATTGACCCAAAGTAAAAAAGAAGATGGAAAACACATGGAAAGGGGGTGCTGGCGGCTGGGAAATAGATCCGGAGAGATGAAAAACAATTAAAGGAGGCTTCCAAAGGAGATTTACATCGATTATTACGTAATCGAAGCTGGAACAAGAGAGATTGAAGTAAAAATCCATCAAAGTGATCATGGGCTTTATGGGTTTTTATAATATCTTTTTTTGTTCTTTTGTTTTGATCATGAGCTAAATATCTTTATCTGCCTAGATTAGATGATTATTATTCGAATCGTATGGATTGATCAATTTTTATTCAATGAATATTCGATTTTTCATTAAGTTTATCTCTTGATTATATAATCTAAAAATTGATTGTATCACTAGCGTGTCGATTGATTTATGTTGTTTAAACTTTGCTAGAGATAGATTGTTTAAACCTATAATACTCAAGAGTTTAATAGGATTGTTGTGCTTGCTAGAGATAGATTCACAAACTCCTAGGGTTCACATGT
>CAOJBK010109746.1:0-24321 GCA_948294925.1 Codiaeum variegatum
ACACAATACATACTTTCAAATTCTCAGAAGAAAAGAAATATAAGATTGTGAAATTTACATATAACCCAAATGGCCATGACACGAGCAGTAAACCACAAATGAAATGTAATATGATATGCACAAAAAACATATTACAATTAACAATGGAGCGAACTCCATGATCAGACCTAACAGATTAAGTTCAAATTATATCAGTTACTGTTGCTTAGTCTAAACACTCGGTTTATACACAACAAACTTTCTGCAATTCATATAACTATATAAAATCACTTTTCCAAACTATAGTGCTTACTCACAGATTCAAGGACAACCCAAGTAATGCTCATTCCTTTAGGAAAAACAACCAAATCACCAGCCCCAATTTCAAAAGAACCTTCATGACCATCAACACTAACCTTCACTTTGCCTTCCAACAAGTACGTTGTCTCTGTGGCCTTAAATGTCCATGGAATTTTGCTCGGCTCACTGCTATACCTATTCGCATAAAATTAATCATGCTTCTCAAATAATTTTGGTCTATAAATGAATGAAAAACATGAATTTGCGCATCTAATCTTAACGCTAAAAATATAAACTCACGAGAGAATAATATGCAAATACTGAAGATTTGCAATCAATCAGTCAAGAAAGTTTGTTTGCTAAGTGAAATAAGATACAGAGTCCTCAACTAGAAAAGATTGAAATGGATTAACCCTTCGCTAGAAGGCATGTTATTCAAATAAACCATTAAAATAATAAGATCAAAATGATGTTCGGGCCATTTGATAGACTGTAATGAAATATTATGTATGGAGTGTAATTGAATGCATTTCTAATGTAAATTTGTGGTAGAAACACATTTGATTGATGACGAAATCTATCAATTTTAAATAAATAAATTGTAAAATTTATTGATTTTAAGAATATCACTGCTATGAACAAGTTTGGACTAAAAAAGAAATTACTACAATCCCTCATGTGAGAAATTAAAACCTTCAAAAGTGAATGAATTTGGAAGATGAGAAGGTTTTCTAAATTTATGGAATTGTGAATTTATCCTTTAAATCTGTGAATTTTACAAAAATCCTTCGCTTGGAATCTCTGTAGACAGTTTATAGTTCATTTTCTAGTTTACAGTTCAATTTCTCAACTATTAGCTGATATATCTCCTAAATCATCCATGACCTAATTACAGTCCTTTTCAATTAACCCTAGAATTCAAAAATCATCTCAAATACATTCCATGAAATGATGAAGACACTCAACATTTAATTCAAACAAAAAAAAATGAAAAGGAAAAGAAATCATACTGGGCCAATTGGTAACTCCAAGTTGAAGAAGCTTTGACTGAGAAGGATTCTTTTCAATTTTCACACCAAAAATCTCAGTGAAAGCTCCTCCACTCATGTCCGTGGCTTCTGCTTTTACTGCTACTTCTCTTCTCCAAGAGACTTCTTTCACAAGTATGGAGACTGGAACTACTAGCAATAGGGTTAAAACGACTGCTTAATGGTAATTATTTAAATTTAATTTTTTTCCCATAATTTTCTGCCATGTCCAACCTTTCTGCAAATTTGAATTTGGTAAAGGAACCATTGCTTTTTATTAGTGTTTTATTCAGAAAGAGAGACACTGTTTGGAGGGGAAAGAGAAAGAAGCAAAAGAAAGTGCTTTTGAAAATACTGTTCACTTTTAATTTATAATGATAAAATATATTATACTTTAATTGTTTCAGAAAATAATTAATACTAATTTTAAAAAAAAAATAAGACATAGTTGGAAACTAATCTAATATAGGATAAAATTGAAAAAGAAAATTTAAGAGAAAATTATCATGTATCTTGTGAATTTAACTTGCAAGTATATTTAGAGATCAAGGTTTAGTCCACTTATAAGTGTATTTTTGAATAATCTACTCGAATTTAAGTTTAGGAGTATAAATTTTTCAGGCTAACATGTGAGTTGCTCAAACTTAACTTGAAAAATACTCAAAATTGACTCGTATAAATGGAGTTGAACTCGAGTTACTTGAGTAGGCAAACAATCTTAAACTCGAGCTCTACATTATTTGGCTCAATAGATTTGTAAAGATTCAATATAATTATTATTTTGTTCTTATATATAATAATATTTATATTTATATTTTTAATTTGAGCTCGAAGTTAAACTCAAGTTTTTTTTAATGAATTGACCTTGAGTTTGATATTAACTTGACTCAATTCAACTCAACCAATCACAAGCTTGATTAGGCTCAAACTCAAGTTGATTGAGCTCGAGCATGTAAATTTTCCTAAATCAAACTGGATTTTAACTATTCAAAATTTGGTTTAAATTCGAGTTTGGACTCAAATCCTCTAATACTCAAGCTTACGCCTATTTATATTTGCTCCCCACTAAAAAACTTGTAAGTATATTTTCTTTTCTAAGATATAAAATGATTTGATATAAGATATTACTTCCACAATTCTAAAATAATATGTCATTATGCATTTCGATGTTGAATTTAGACCTTTAATTATTTTTAAAATATATAAATAAAAAATTATTAAAAAATAATATTATAAAAGTATTTTTTGAAACGAACGTATTAATATATTTTTTATATTATAATTAAAAATATTTCTTTTATTAATTAATTTTTTGAATATAAACACGAAAAACAAAACGGACTGTTATTTGAAAAAGGAAGAAGTATCTCAAAATCTCTTATGGAAATCCAGCTAAAAAAAATCTTAAATGGAAAATAAACCAAATAGAAATTAGTAGTTTGCAAAATTGCATAAAACTAATACCTTTGAAAAAATAATAATAAAATTAGAATTGTGTAAAATTAATATGCATAATAAAACCACTATAATAATAAAATAATCCATAACAATGGAGGGGTCTATGGGCATTGTGATCACAATCAAATTAAGAAGATAAATTTCATTGACAATCTCCTACATAAAATATTTTTCGCTACCACCTATTGAAATAATTATAATAATAAAAGTATAAAAAACTCTTATGATTTAACGCATTTATAATTTAGAATTTATGAAATTTTTTGTAATAATTTAGGGTTTGTAGTTTAATTTATTAATAAAATAGGATTTTTATCTATTTTTATCCAATGTGCCGCTAACGTAGAGTATATGTGTTAGATGAAATTGGCGCCACTTCAGTGTCATATCAGATAAAAATTAAGAATTTAGTTCAAATAGAGAGCGTATAATATAATTAAAAATTCACTATTTAACTTAAAATAGGGAGTGAAATATTCATACATTCCAACAATACTCCACATCTACTCCCTATTTTTAATAATAATAAAAAAAAAGAGACTAATGCTAAATAAAATTAGTTAAGAGTGATTTTTTTTCCTCCTTAAATTTAAAAAGAGAGAATATGACTCTTAAAAAATTTTAACTTAGAAGGAAGATTTAAGAGTTTTTTAGAGAACCTAAAATTAAAACTCACTCCTTAAAATAAAGAAGTCTTATTTAAGAGGTTCTTGGACTTGCTCTAATATAAGGACGAGCAAGTGTAGCTTATTAGTAGGTACCTTACACATGCATTTTTAGGTTACGGGTTCAAGTCACGCTCTCTCCCCAGAATGTAATTGTAAAAAAAAAAACAAAAGTATATAATTTAGGAATAATGTAGTTTGTTTCAAAAATTTTAAAAAAAATAATAAATGCATTTTTGAAATCTTAAAACAACAAAAAATTTTCAAAAATAATTTGTTAAAACAACAAATAAATTGGAAAGAAGGATGATAAGTCTAAAAATTGGGGAAATGACCCAAATGTGCCATTTTTTTAAACAAATTTACATAGATGTGTAAATGGAAAAAATAATTACTCATTTATGTCATTTTCATCTATTTGACCATTTATTCACATTTATAATATGAGGATTTGAATAAAAAAAATAATCCCTGTTTCTTGTTTGTTGACCAAAATATGAAATTTTGTAAGTGAAAAAAATAACACAAAATCACATGTTAAACATATGATTTGAAGAAAATAAATTTCACACCCATACGCTTTTTTGATCGGAATCTTGAATCCAAAAAGTTTAAAGAAAATTGAGCAAAACCATCTGTTAAACATATGGTACCATTTATCATAGCATTTATCTGCAATATGATATTTTCTTCCACAATATTGACATTCAACATTGTTTGTCATCCATCCAAGACCACTGAAATCAATCAACCTATAATCACTAAATCTTCCCCAATTACCCATACTTAACAACCAGATTTTTAAAGAACAGTTGCAATTATTCAACGGAAAAAAAAAACTTCTTCAATTTCTAATTTCAATCTTACAGATCAAATAACAACTTCAAATTTTTATTTTAACTAAACAACTTCTTCAAATTTTGATTTTAACCAAACAACAACTTCAAATTTTGATTTTAACCAAACAACAACTTCAATTTTTTATTTTAATCAAACAACAACTTCAATTGATCAATCATCTCTCAACTATGATATACTTTGAACAGATTTAGAAAATAACAGATCTAGAATAACAATTCTTCAACAATCAATTACTTTATTTGATCATATTTTGCTAGATTTAAGTAAGAATAACATAAGAAGAGAAAATTTTTGAGAGAAAGAAGAACTTAGCTTTTATTGAAAGGAAAACTTCAACAATTTGAACGAATAGATCTACTTCGATTCTTTGAATATCAAGAAGCTCGGTTCTGGAAATTCTCCCAAAGAACAACCTAAAACCCCTTTTGATTTGTAAAACTCATGTATGAGAAATTAGGGATTTGAAATAAAGAAACTGAACCATGAATTTGTTAATGTATAATAATGTTTAGGCTCATGCATGGTTAAAAGGTTAGAACTAACCAATTAGGGATGATGTCTCAAGCATTAACAGCCCCCTCAAATGGCAACTAGGTCGAGACGATTTTGATTTGGCCCAGTTAACACTTGCAAATTTATGATATAGACTGACAGATATAATTGAAGGCCAATTCGGCCAAAGAATGTTTGAAGAAACCTATTACGGGACTAGAACTAAAATCAACTACATTTTTTGGGGGAACACAACTGAAATTAACCCTATTTTTTCAGGACAAACACAACTGAAATAACCCTTTACGGGACAAGAATTGAAATCAACCCCATTTTTCGGAGGAAACAACAACTAAACATAGAATATCCTGGAAATTGAGAGAGAATTTGAAATCGCAGTCGAATTTTTTTTTAAGAGATGAGGAGTACAAGAATCGATTTAACTCTGATACCATGAAAATGTCTATAATTGGAGAGAAACATAAAGGAGAAGAAGATCAGAGAAGAGAATAGAGAGAGAGAGAGAGTTTGTTACAATTGTTATCAAGAAAAAATCAGTTCACGTGAGCTATATACTGAAGCTTTATTGATGATAAGTCCTCTAACTAAATGAGTTATAACAAACTAACAATTCTCTAACTAACTTTATCTATATCCTAACAAATAGTTGTTCAATCTCTTAAAGTGTGTTTGGCATTGTGTTTATCAAAAACACATTGTGTTTAAGCAAACTGATGCTTTTTCAAAAACTAGTTTTATAAAAAATTAAAAAAATTAATCAATTAAATTTAAAAAAAACAATAAAAGCACTTTTGCAGTCTTAGACAGCAATGCCAAATAAGCTCTTAATCTCAAATAAATGGATAGCATTTTTGAAACAACATGATCGAAAGGCAATGCCATGTCATCCCTTAGAGCAGAAGGATATGGAGAAACCAACTAGATTACGGCTCGACAAGTCAAAATCTGAAGATGAATTCAAGTAACTTGGCCACATTGTTCATCTCTATAAATGCATATACACATATAGACATCGACATACAACTAGTGAGAGAAGCAAACCCATAAATTCTGGTGAACAAAATCAGCAAACTAATAGCAAGGTATGATTATCATAAAATTCATAGATCTAGCGAATATTTTCAGTATCAGTGGATGACAAGTATATTTATTTATTTATAAGAGATAGAGATTACTATTAGAGTTCACCTAAGAGTACTATTCTAATTTGTAGTGCTTCTCTACACCTACTGAAACATCCCAAGTGCAGCTCATTCCTTTGGGGAACTCAACTAAGTCACCTGCACGTATTTCAACAGAATCACCTGACCCATCAGGATAAACTATTACTTTGCCTTGAAGAAGATAGCATGTCTCTTTTGCAGAATACCTACACGGGAATTTGCTCGGAGGGAAGCCCTGCCTGTCCATTTAGGTAAACCGTCAACCATAGCGAAATACCAAGAAGCAGTTGCATGACAAATGCATATCAAAGTTCCCAGGATTTGATAATTGCAGAGCAGAATGTTAAAAACATAAGTAGCAGAACCTCTTCTTAATACAGCTAAAATAAGTCGAGAATTCTCTGCAGTTTTCATATGCAAGTTGGGTAAACATCAACCATTGGCTTCTCAGTTTAGTAAAAAAATTTCCATTGTTGTAACTGGCTTTATTTTGCTGAGAAAGGAGCATCAAAGTTTAATATTATTTCAGTAAGACCACAAAAGCAATGTTTCAGTACCTAATGTGGCAATCTATAAAACCTTTTTACTTAAACAAAGCAATGCAACAATGAGTTGTTCAATGCTAAATTTAATTTCTCTTATCACTTCTTTTTGGGGCCATAGCAGATTTCAGGCATATGCCATGTGCCGTCAAATGGTTATAATGAAGTTCGCTAACAAAAAATGAATTTTGCCAGTCAAGCTGAAACTAAAATGACATAAGCATGAACAAGTTCATCCAAACGAACATTTCTATTAGAAACTCCGAAGGGAAGAGATTTTACTTAACTTCAAAAAAGAAACAAAGCACATAGCCATGACTCTAACCACAATTAAAAAGGTTTTTAACTAGTCATAGTGATTAAGATTAAACCTAAAGCTTGGCACATAGAGGATTTAATCATGGCCTGAAAGCAATATACTCAATAAGCTTAATATTATCTTTTCAATTTCATTTCAACGAAATCAAAATTACTCATTATATAAAAATGCTATCACAAAAAAATCATGAAATTTTCCTCTTTATTATTACTTCTTTCGTGCAAAGAAAAGATGTTGCTGAAATTGCTAATTATTTACTCATTTGAACCGAAATTGATGTGTTTTATTATCAAGTAAACTACTATTTTCTTTACAATAAATATATTTCAAAAGATTGAGCTTTACAGTAACAAGATTAGCTATTTGGGAAAAAGAACTGAAAAAACAGAACCTCAAGTCCACCATTATTTTAGGGTTAAGAAAATTCTAGCAATTTTTTTCAAATGATGAGTAGAAAATTCACAGTAATGAAAGGAATGGGGAAATCAAGTAAGAAAAATTGAAGAGAAAGACAGAGTGATTGAAAAGTTACTTGGGCCAAGAGCGAACGCCGCGTTGGGTGAGTTGTGACTCAGGAGGGCTCCTAATGATCTTGATTCCAGATTTCACAATAGTCAAGATCTGTAGTATATCAGAGCTTGCTGATGCCACCATTGTTCTTAACCTTCTTGTTCTTGGAAACTATAATCGAGGGTTAATTTAAGGGGCGGTGGCTTTAAGTCTAAATATAAAGATAGATTCAATTCTAATTTTCAATTTTTTGTCTAATTTACCGAACTGTTCCTAGCATGTCTTTGTCCTTCCAAAAGTCTCTACTGTCATAGTCATGAATGATGTTGGATGAGATCAGGAGAACCAAAATATTTTTACGAGCTTCAAAAAAAGGCTTTCGCTGGAAAATAACCATATTCATAGGAATACAACACTAGATTTTCAAAGAATTTTCAAATGAAAGATCTCATCTTTCATTGCTGGCTAAACTTTGCAACCCAATCTTTAGATCGAGAAAATAAAACTCCAGTATTATCTTAAGACCGCACTGAACCAATCCTTTCAATCTTCATGCACCAATATGCTTAAGGGAAACCCAGATTCAAATGACACCATGGAGGGGCAACATTATCTCACCGGACATCTTTGCAAGAACAACCCCATGAGTATCACAAAATCTAGATCGACTGAGAAAAAGACCAAAAACACATACTTGAAAATATAAAGTAACTGAAAAATACACTGATATAAACAATAAAACATATAAATCTATATATAAGCAAGGAAACTCGAGTTTTTCCGGGCCCACAAAACTCCATGAATTCTCAGTATAAGAGATGAGAAAAAAAGAGACCTATATGTTAAATTTACTTATCATCCTTATCATCATCATCATCATTATTTGATTCGAATTTGATATATATATATATAATTTTACAAGAAATCTTACTTTTTATTAAGGCTTTGTTGGTATGAATTTACTTTTTATAAATTAAAATTTTAAATAAAATTTTATTTAAATCAAATATAAATATAAATTTATAAATAAATTCTATAAAATATAAATATAAAGAATCACTATCCTTCGTGTGATCATCAACCGTCAAGATATTAGGTGGACAACTTGGCTTTAACATGATCAAGTAGAAGGGATCAAGAGCCTTCCAATTCTAATGTGTCCCTTCAATTCAATAACTCTTCACATTCCTATACAAATCAGAAAAAATTAGCTCATATAATAAAAAATCCTTTAAAGGTCTATTATCTAACCATTTATCTAACCAAAAAAGAGAATTCATCCTATTAGTAACTATCTTGCCATGGCCACTATTTATAATATTGTTGGTTCTCAATAACCCTTGCTAAAAATTTGAAGAATTATTAAATTTTTTTAGATTAGTAATAGTAGAAGTATAACTATGCCTTAAATATTTTCCTTTCACCACATTAGACCAAAACTCATCTTTATCATGAAATATGCACCAATGAGCTTTAGCCAACATGGCTAAGTTCATGTCCTACATCCTTATGATTCCCAAACCACCACCTTCCACGAGTTTTGTGATTTGGCTCCAATTAATCGAGTTGATGCCTTTTTTATCTTTAGTGCCTCAAAAATAAATCTTTGAATATGCATATCAATCCTATCATAACTACCAACCGGGATGAGGGTTGTTTGTATAGGTAAAAAGGATAGGAAGGAAGAACAAATTTGGCAAAGATAGACCTCCATGCCAAGGAAAGGGTTCTAAGCTTCCATCATTCTAATATGGACTCAACATGCTCAATAATCAGCTTATAGGTAGCATTCGTGACTCTCTCATGAATGGAAGGAACTCTTAACCAAGTCGTTAGTAAGAGGAATGCATATCTGACTAGCAAGGTGAAGGAAGAATACCGAGCCGCGCAGCAGAAGCGAAAAAGGTTTTTGTGCGAAAATCCGATGTAATTCGATTTTTTTCTTTTCAAAACTTTTATATAACATTTACCATGCCAAAACTCTTTTAACATGGTTAGGTTTAGAATTTCTAAACCCTAATGTTGGACCCATATTCTATATCAAGGATTCTTTATCAATTATTGTGCAAAACACAATAGCAACAAAGAAGGGTTAGAAAGTATCAAATACCTCAACTCCCTCATTCGTTTAGCTCCTCAAATGCGAAGCCTCTAGCTTGAGACATACCAAGCTTTCCCCAAAAGCTTTTCTCTATAACGCTTCAAGAAGCTTGAATCTCCTCTCATTAATTACCCAAATGCTTGATTCTTGCTTCTTTACTTAAGAATTTGAGACTTGAGGATGGTTTTGGACTTTGATGCTTCTCCACACTCCCTTCCCAAGGGATAATTGAAGATGAGTTTGTAATTGAAGAAATGCTCTTCAAAACAAACTTACTCTCACAATTTGGTGTGAATTTGAAGATTTCTCTCTCTATCTCATTGGAGAAGATAATGAATAGTTGCTCCATCATCTTCTAATTGAGTGTTAGGAAAAAAATATGAAGCCATGCCTTTATATAGTCCATACTTCCTCTTTCTTCCTTTTCCTTAAATCAATGAGGAAAATAAGGTATTGTGCCTTGTTGGCCTATTAATTTTGATTAGTCAATTGGTCAATAAGATTAAGGCCATAATTAGTAGGAATCATCTTTAAACCTTAATTAACCACATCCCATGTGGATTAAGCTAACATCTCATGTTAAGCTTAATTGTTTTGTTCATTAGTCCAAAACCATTTTAATTAGTCCTACCCATTTATATCTCATATAAACTAAGACATAATTGAAATTTTCTTTTGTGAATTAAACATCAAGACATGCTAGCATCTTTGTAAATTTAATTACATGTTCAATTCTATCATAATTAACAATTAATTAAACTATTTAATTAATCATTAATATGATCCATACAAGCTAATGGGAATCACCATTTAGTATGTGACTTACTAAGTTCATGTTCTAATTAGCAATGGGATAAATAAAACTCTTTTCTTCACACCAAGTGTGTTAACCTAATTCCACACTTAGTACCATAATCGTGAGTGACGTCTAGCATAACATATTGTGGCTACCCAATTAGAAATGAATGTCGGTGATTGTATCATTGACATAAGCATGGACCTCTCGATCATAATTATCATGCACTCAAATCCCTTTATTACGGATTCTCGATCTCAGCAAGGGTCATGGAAGAAGTCAAATTCTATGTGCTAAATTATATGACTTCTATTCGATGTGAGTTCTCGATAAACCGGTTCCAACTAGAAACTCTTTCTAGTGAACCTTATCCACTATGGCAAGAGATTTACATATCAAGAATAACCAGAAGTCATATGATTCCTTCCTTGATTAACCAAGTTAATGAATCATTTCTTGGTTAAACACTTATCCTAACATACCACTGATTATAACCACCACATGCCATATACCAATACATGACTAGCATCAGTATGTAAGCAGTAACAAACCATAGCCACCAATATCCCTACCAATAATCCTATGACCATGAACAACCTTTAAAGCATCTGTTACAAGGGCAATCTGTCACTCATTTTATGAAACTCTTTGAGAATAGATTCCCTACAGAATACTTAAGAGGCATATATACATTCAATATAAGGAATCTTTTTATTTAAAGAACACATATACTAAAAACAATAAGGTTTTCGTTTACATTCACATGCTAAGTGTAAGCTCTAGGGCATACACTGCTAACACAAGGTACTTAACTCAATCTAAGGGGACAACCTTAGGGAAAAAAATAAAGGACTTGTGCTAGTTCACTCTTTGTCCAGACATGCAACAAAATTTGTTTAAGCATTCCATCACCACTCTAAGTTGATCTTCTAAAGCCTCTGCAAAATGAACCATATCACCAATAAAAAATAAATGAGATAAAAAAGGCCTAGTCTTAGACAAAAAGAAAAAAATAGGTTTCCAACTCCCTTTTTTAATAGCTTGATGAATGATGTGTCCAAGATGCTCAATTCACAACATGAATAGGTACGAAGATATCACGTCCCCTTATCTGATCCTTCTAAACAACTTGAACTTGTCTAACTGCTAGTTATTCCAAATAACCAACATGCTAGGAGATGTAACACAAGACATGACGTTGCAGACCTAACTAGGAGAAAGACCAACTTCCTTTAAAGTATATTCCAAGAAATCCTAAGAAAGCCTATCATAGGCCTTCTCCAAATCAATTTTGATAACCATTGTTTCATTCCTAGAAGCCTCATCCCCCATGGAATGTAAAATTTCTTGGTAAATAACAAAATTATATGAGATTTAACGACTAGGAACAAAACTACACTAATTTGGAGCCACCACATGGTTGAGGATATCCTTGAGACAATTAGCCATTATTTTTTTATCACTTGTAACCTACGTTACAAAGGCTAATCTTTCTAAACTATGAAAGGTTCTCTAAAGCCTGAATCTTAGGTATGAGAACCAAGAAAGTGTCATTTAACTACTTAGGGAAGCTGACTGAAATTCCAAAAATTTTGTATTAGACCCATTAAAGAAGCCTTCACATGGTTCCACATTTTTTGGCAAAATCCAACATGAAATTCATCAGGTCCATGAGCTTTGAAAGGCTTTATGTCCCAAAGAGCTTTCTTGATTTCAATCTATAAGAAAATGTTGATTTAAGCTGTCACATTTACTTGCATCAAGAGGGAAAACAAACATTTATCTACAAGAGAGATATCAATATTATTGTCCTGAGAAAACAAAATTAAATAAAATAAATTAACCATATTTTGTAAAACATTCAAATTAGAAATCCAATCTCCTTCAGCATATTTAAGCATATGGATTTTATTCCTGTTGCGCCTTATCACATTGGACGCATGGTAAAATTTCATATTCTTGTCCCCCGAATTAATCAAGTCCTCGCTTGATTTCTGGTACCAAAATAGTTCCCCTGATGAAGAAATATTTCTAACTCTTCTTTGAGCTTCATTCCAGCTTGTGAAGCCTCTTAAAACCACCCCCCCCCCCCCTCCTCGTGCTCATGTCGAATCCCTCTTGTATGAGCTCATAATCTTCTTTTTCTATGAAAGATGTTATCAAAGGATTCATTGTTCCAAGTAGACAAACCTTCTCTCATTTTCTTGCAATTATCAGAAAAATTATCAATGTTATGCCAATTAGATCTGACAACTTCCATAAAACCTGAATGGGTGAGCTAGGCAACTTGAATTTTAAAACTGTTAGCAATAAGTATAGAAACACAACTTTGCAACATAATAAGGAGAAAGCAATTGGTCAGAGCCCATTCTAACAAGGTGGGTAACAAAAACTTCATTGAATCTTGTATGCCAATTAGTGGAGCAAAGAGCCCGATCAAGTATAGCTCTTTGAAATGTTTTGTTGTTGTTTCCTCTAATCCAAGTGAAAGTTGAACCAAAAATCCCATGTCTAGCAGCTTCTCTTGAAAAATTCAATCAACAAAGCCTCTATTTTTATATAAAGAGTAATTACAGTCATTGTTCACGTCATCAGGACTAATAGTCACATTGAAATCATCTACTACAATCCAATCATCAAGAAAATCAAATTTAGTTTTGTAGAGATTATTACAAAGGCTTTGCCTAAAAGAATGTCTATGACTACCATACACTATAGCAATATGCCAATCCATCTCACATGCTTTATTGACTTTCAACAACACAAATTGGGGATTAGTATGAACAATGTTAATATTAAACTTTTCATGTCTAAAAACCTAAATCCCACCATTAAAGCCAATAGCTTCAACTCTCATCTAAAAATCATAATTAATTTTCTTACAAATATCATAAGCCTGGGTGCCACTTGTTTTAGTTCAAGAAAAGCCATCAGGTGCGACTTATGAACAATGATATGTCTTTAAGGATGTGGCTGAAGTCAATTCCAAATAATGAAATTCATAAAAATTAAGAAATAATAAAAAGGGAAAAAGACCCAAAAAGCACACAGCATAAAGTAAATCATTGTAGAGACAAAAACTTAAAAAAAGAAGAAGAGAGAGATAGAAAAAAGATGGAGAAAGCTTATTCTTTATTCCACATCCATAACTGCTTTGCTCTCAAAATTCTTTGAGTTAATGATGCCTTCCTCATCTTTGAATTCGACATCTAAATCCCCATCATCATCATTTACATCTGCATATTCTTCGATGGCTACATAAGGGTGATCAACCAAAATCGACATCTATTTTGATGATGTTTAAGATTCAACAGCAATTTGAGGTATTTTTCTCCCTTGTTTTTTGCTTTTGAATTGTTAGGGATGAATTCCCTTTTGATGTTTGAGCTCTTCTTGGAAGCTTTGACTATGATATGATCGCCAGAAGCCATAGCTTGGTACAATGAATTTTTTTTCTCATTCACAGTACTAGGATCCATCATAGATCTGATAGGTTAGGCTCTATGGGTATCACTCTTTTGGGCTTTAGAACTATTTTGGTTCTTATCTTGGCTCACAATAACATTAGGAATTTTTCTTATAATCCATCTTAGCATCATTGTTTCTGAACTCACCCTTTTATCATCTACTTCCCACATGTAAACTCGACCCATTATCAATAGGGACCTCCTCTTCAATATTTTCTATTTCCAAAACTGTGAATCTAGATAAATTCATATTTATCTTATTTTCTCCTTATTTTCCTCAACTTTCCTACTTTGGTTTTGATTCTAAGTCATTCTGGATTGATTATCAAAATTTTTCCTTTTCTCCTTTGTGCGAGATTTGCACGTAGCAATACTTCAGGCCTTTTGTCTTTAATTTCTTTCCAAATCTATTTATCATCCATATTTGTTGACTTTCCTTCTAAAATAACCGTCCTTGTCACCAATACTCTGGTCGACTTTTTGCTCATCATAATTACTCTCGTTGCCCTTGCATTTGCAAATTTCTCTCCAGTGACCATACCTTCCACATTTAAAGCAAATTAAGTGGAATCCTCTGTATCCTATACGTTAAATACATCTTCTAAGTTTGAATTTAGCCAGAAGCAATTTTGTGATATTAACCTCCACGCATATCGTGGCAAATTTTCCACGAGAACATCACTAGTTTTTGTACCAATTTTGATCGGTTTGCCAACTTTCTCGCCCACTTTCATCAAGAAATCATAATCATAATATTCAATAGACAAACATGAAATACAAATCCAAATTAAAATTCTATTCATGATATCATTGAAAGGGTCAAAGTCTAGGTGTCATTTCCTTATTGTAAGGCAATGATCCGCTTCCATCCATAGACCCTCAAATACAACAAAATTATAATCGTCCATATCAGTAAATCGAACTAAGAAATAGTCATTATCGATAGCCATCATCTCAATATGGCTTTTGGGATTCCAAAGTTCTTTACTCTACGAAATAAATAGGCATATCCTATTAACCTTCCAATGAGAGTTTGCCTCCAAGGTTTTCTCAACCTTGCTTTCTAATCTTTTGATAGGATTATATTCGAACTTTCCTCAGAATCCTCACCCTTAACTAAATCCACTTCATCATCAGATATTGAATCCTCCTCATCTAAATGATCTATTTTATCCAAACATGGAGTTTTATTCAAAGGTTTATCTCTGAATGAAAGCTTTGGAGGTCCTTCAATCTGATTTTGAATTGCCTCAACAGAATGAAGTCTATCTCCATTTTCCATATCTGTGTCAATAGGATCATCATCGGAATCGTTCAATCCATCTGTCTTAGCCTTTTTGTTGCTTTTAGCCAATTGATCCTTCTCTTCCTTAGAACATTCATCTAAAGCTTGTTGTTCCTTAGACATTGCAAGAGCCTTTCTCAATTATGCTTTCAGTTGTATTAAAAAGCCACAAAATAATTCTTTTTATTAACATTAATTATTATTTTGAAATATATTATATATTCCTTAATTATAAAATATATGTACATCACACTTCAAAAAAAAATATACACTACTTTAATTCCATTTTCTTCACCAACTATAAAATAGATGGATCCTAAAACTTTCTAATCTAGGGACCAACTATTGTTCACCATGTATTTCTTTTATTATAGATAATAGATAATTCTTATATATATATATATATTCTAATAACAACATAATCATAGGAAATCCTTTCCTATCTCTAAGTAACTCATTTTCTAAGTGTAATGTTTTAATGGACTAGTATTGTGACTTGCACACTCATAATTTCACACAATTTCATTAAACATGCAAATAATGATTAGTAATTCACAAAAATTAAATCTTAACACAATAGGTTTATTCCAATACTTCAAATTCAATAAGATAAACATAAATATTCATAGTCAAATCAAAAAGAGATGCAAACTAAACCCTAGAAAAGAAACTCATACTGAAAGAAGAAAAAATAAAATCAACAATGAATCTAAGAAAATATAGCCAATAACTATTACTGAATTGTACAGTAAGAATTAAGAAAAACTCTATATACTATTATCCCCTAAATCAAATCATTACTACTTTACGTATGATAAATTGCTAAACAGAATTTTTGGATGTGAAGTGCCAATAATGTCATTGGATGAGAAAGATAATTAACCTTAAAAAAAAAATTTAAATAGCATTTCCATCATATGTCTTCCATCTTTCTATTACAACCTTGAACTGATCATTCCTTTTCCTGACCTGCAAACACAGGAGTTTTTGAGATGGTTGTTTTTACAGATTGAAAGCAAAATAATTTATTAATGGAAAAGGATATGAAATATCAAGCAGAAACTCCTATGTCATTTCTGCAAGATGATGCTAAATTTGAGACCACAAATTCATCATAACAAAATCACCATATCGTTTGTCAGATTTCCCCAAGTGTCTGCTTGTGCTTGTGCTAGTTAGGTGAGCAGACAAGCTGAGCTGAGTCGAATTTTGGAGTACTTAAACTCAAACTCGATCCTAAAAACTCAAGCTCAGGCACGAACCAAGTCTTGAACATCTCAAATTTGAGCTTGAACTTAATCGAGTCAAGTTCAAGCCTAAACAAACAAGGGTTTGGAGGTAAATACATAAGGTTTGATTAGGCTGGCAGGTCCATCGTACCAAGTAATACAAAGCTCAAGCTCGGCTCATCTAGCTACCCGAGCAGTTCAAGCTCAAGCTCCACCCACATCGAATTAATTGCAAGTAATTTCAAACTCACTCCTAGTACTGGTGCTCGTGTTCATACATTATTTAATCTGCACTTTACACTACAGCCCCAAATAAAAACTAGAGCTATTGTCTATGGGAAATCCAAGCAGGTAGCAAGTGCAATGAATAAAGAATATGTGGATGGGTAAAGTTTTTGAACTTCTCAAATATAATCATCAGATGAGATACATCTCTTTGACTATTACAGCATCAGGAAACATGGTCACAAATGGTAATAATATTGCAATCAATCACCCAAGATACTAGAAAGTGTAGCTACTGCAAAATTACCTCAACTAAGGGATTTTTCCCTCGAAGCAACATATCCACGCTCTTCTCTGTCTACAAGATGAAAGGAAAAAATAACTGAAACTACTATTAAATGAACTTGTTAAATCAAATATATTTCACAGTATTTTTATATATCATCCCTTCACAATAAGTAATGAATTAAACATGCATTCAGCACATGACACATGCAAAAATCCAGGAAAAAATTCATAAGAGTTCCAAAATAATTAGGCCCGTATATATGTTGTTAGTAAAAAACTTTACCGGATTTAAAAGAAGCATTTCTTCTTGCTTGAAATGTATGTATGAATGAAACAAACTAATAAAACAATGAGTTCCAATTAGTTATCCCAAGACAGCCATTATCAACAATAGAAACTAGAAAGAGGGTTAAGAAAAAAGTCAGCTCAATATCAATTCTTTTTGGAAGGAGTAACCATACAATGTGATGCCATGTGAAATCCTTTTGGGGGTTATTTGAGAAACCTTATTAGTAGTAGTAAGGCTACTTTTAATTTTCTAGTTGGTAACATATCAAGCAATATCATGCAAGAATTGATCATGAAGGTTTTTAAACACCAAGTCAGGACCAGTTACCAAACACTTCTTAAGGATGCAACATATAGAACTTTAACTGTAAAGCGAGATCAGACCTATCTTTTAGCTGCAGAAAAAGTTAATGCTTCTATCTCATATAAATGAGCATTGGAGTCATTTAGCTAAGTAATAAATGCCACGTAGGTATCAACCTGGGACTTAGCCTAGTGGTTTGGTGAGGCCGCTTTAGTTATCAAGGTGGAGTTAAAGTCCTACAAATGATGTCTCAATATCAGTAACCATCTAGTTGTAACAAGGATGATGTGTGTCAATGGTGTTGCATTAGATAGGTGACTAGGGGTGCTTTAGAATTGAGCTAATCCAGTAAAGTATGCATTCATATACTAATAGAACGAAATGTTTATCTCAGAAAAACAAAAGAGAAAAGGTGGAAGATATACCCGATGTGTAACCCAATGATGCCTCTCTCTCATCTCAATCAGGAAGTAAAAGGTTGAAGGACCTTTCCTTTCAAGAATGCTTTTCTGACTCCTTCGAGCTCGGGCTTCCTCATCCCCTAAGGTAACAGAATCCACTCCCCCAATCTGAAACACAAAGGAGGCAATGATAAAATCTTTTGTTGGCATTCTAGAACGGAGTTTGCATCATAACTCAAAAATGAAGTTCATCAAAGAGCAAAATCTCATAATATTCATCAGAGTACAATAAATATAGAAATCTTGTCAATTAAATAACTCGAGGCTGTTTTAGGATAAAAGAAAAATCATTAAGAAAATAACACATTCCCATTGTTTATTGTAATTTTACACTTAGGACTTCCATTTTAGAACAAAATTAATTTAGTCCTACACTCTCGTATGTCCAACTTTTTGTCAAAAGATAGGCCAAAATGAGATTTAAAACAGGTTGTTTAACCATTAAAAGAACAAAAAGTGTGACACATAAAACATGAAAGGACCCAATTGTATAGAGTTGTAAATGAGCTGAGCCACTGATGAGCTAACTCGAAACTTGACTCGATAAATTATATGAGATAGATCTCTGAATACAACTAGATTCACAAGGGAATAAAAAATAGATCTCTAAACAAGAAAGTCCCCCAGTTAACATGAAATTCTGATTTGCACACACTAAAAAGTCACTTGGACACCTATAAACTTCAAGCACTTGACCAACTAAAGAATGAAAACCTCATAAAGCCAAAATCCCTAAAATTACAAATAAATGAGAGGATCTCCAAGTTTATTTCTTCTTTGCTGTACTAAGGATTACTATCTCTGTTAATTATCAGCAAGAAACAGAAAGCAAAATATGAAAACTAAACAGACTGATTGTTTCAAACAAGAACTTAAATCATCAAGTTCCAAAATAGAGAACATGTAGCAAGCCAGCTACTATATAAAAATCAAAACAAGATATATGATAAAAGAATATGCTTGCAAATCTACCGATTGAGGATTGTTTAAACTTCTAAGTGAAAAAATCATATGGCCTTTACACATCATATAACTATTTGACTACACATGAGGAAAAATCAAGTGTGACTCTCGTACTCAAAGTTCACAGTTTAGTTAATACTTCTATTAGTAGTCCATTATAGCTTAACCAGCCCAATCTAGGTGTTCAGTTCAAACGGCAACCAGGCGAAATGTTGATACACTCGAGGAAAAAAGAAAATAAGATTTCAGGAATTATTGTCGTTTAATTTCAGTTGTAAGTTCCAAATTCCTCATCTAAATTTTAAAATAGCAAATCCATGGATTTTCCCCATTGTTTAGGAAATTAAGCAGGTCAACGACAATTTAGGAACATTTATTCTAAGTAGGAGGAACCATTTTAACAGTTTCTTCTCTCTAGCAACAAAGGATTTAGTTGGTTTGTGTATTTCTAGTTTTCTCCTTCCCACCTAATGCTACATTACTCATAATTTTCTGCTTGTGTTCTACATCAAATGTATCAAATGCCTCTAAGGGCTTCAAGAAAATGTAGGATGGAATCAGAAGAACAAACCAGGTCACAAAGAGTTGGATTCTTAATTATATTGTCAAGCCTCTCTCCATGGGCTGTACCAATTAGCATAATGCCTCTCTCAGCAATCGATCGGCAAGCAAGAGCTTCAGCTTCTGTGCCTATTTCATCAACAATGATTATTTCAGGCATGTGATTTTCTACTGCCTCAATCATGACCTTGTGTTGCAATGATGGTTCTGGAACCTGCATTCTCCTTGCACCTCCTATTGCCGCATGTGGAATATTCCCATCCCCTCCTATTTCATTGCTTGTATCAACAATAACCTACGGAAGTTATAAGTAAACAAAAACTTGTCAGATGTAGTCATTACACTCTTGTCAGAAAGACAGAATGCCATATTATAGCTAAAACTCAACGCACCACTCTTCTACCAAATTCATCTGACAAGACACGTGCAATCTCTCGCATAGTGGTAGTCTTGCCAACCCCAGGCCTTTAGAATTTAGCAACAGTACATAATTTGTCATGGGATAACATGATATAACTAAAATAATAGGACTAACCATATGATAATTTTGAGACAGGTCTTTAAAAAGAACATTGAAGGCAAAATCCTAGAATTGTAAATGGTGATGAAATCATGGAATAGCCAGTACTCATTTCTGAGTTACAGACAACACGATGAAATCATAAGGCTGCCACTGGAGATCAAGTCATTGAACTATTCAACTTTGAATTTGTGACATGATCATCAAGGAAGGAGAATACATAATATATCACCAATACATCAGAAACTGTACCTTCCAACAAACAAGATGCTTTTCCTATAAAGAAGCAGATCATGAACCATGTCGACGTGACCATTGACTGCCCTGCCAACTCGGCAAGTCAAACCAACTATTACCCCTTTCCTGCTCCGTATTGCAGATATCCTGTGCAGCGTTCCCTCAATGCCAGCTCGATTATCGCCTCCAAATTCTCCAACAGCATTTTGAGCATACTCCAGTTCTTCCATCGATACCTAAACAATAAACAACATTAGCTAGATTCTAGAACTCAATAAATATTTTTTATCCATGTCTTTAACCTTTACCAACTTGACCCCGTCCCTTTTTACTAATGATTATTAAGAAACGAAAGCATCATGTAAGAGAGAAAGAGTAAGCAATTGTGTTTCATCTATGCCCAAAACAGAGCAAGAAGAACGTGAAGATCAACAAGGATGCATTTCACCTCAGTGCTTCTTAAATACCGCCCACCAAGTTCACCTAGATATCGTGCCTCTGGCAAGCGACCCAAGTCCAATATAACCTTCATGTAGTAATATACAACTAGAAGTGAGAAAAGTATATTTCTCAAACACTAGTCAAAACAAAAAAACCTACAAGACCAAGATATCTAACAATTATGGTGGATTAATTGCAAACTGATTACTGATTAGTGATTCCCATTCACTTCTAAAGTGATTTCTGATCAATTTTATGCAAACTGACATCCATGAAAGTTTGGTTCAATCTTGTGTAATTTTTCTGTGTGCAATTAACAGTACTGCATAAAATAGTAGAATTGAACACTTATTCAATAAAAAGAACACTGACCTCTAAAAGTTGAGCTCTCTTGGGATCATTTACAAGAATGTCATGCAAATCAGATGGAAGAATCTGCCAAAAGGATGAATCCAAAATAAAACCACAGTTAGAACAGCATAAAATTCCAAGACTAAACAGAAATAAATTCAATAATTGAGCATTAAAATGCAGCATTAAGTGAACAAAGCCATTAATGGATAAAGAACAAGCAGGAGAGAGAAACTGGAGAACAGAACCAGTAACGCAAAAACCCATTTGAAGAAAAGCAATGGAGAGTATATACATACATCCAAGAAGGCTTGGAGATCATCCTTCACAGTTACATGGGCACCGCTTATTGATGAAAGAACATGGTTCAAGCGAGATTTTGAATCGGAAAGTAAAGAAGAGAAAGGAATATTAGGTAAGAAATGTGAGGTATACAATCGGAATTTAGCTTTTGCTGTTAGGTAGTCTCTGCTCTGCTTCAGAATCTGCAGTCCGTGGCCTGTGCTCTGCACAACAGCCATGGCTCGTTTTCCTTATCCCCTTTCTTTTCGCCAAATATTCAGTTTGACTAAATTCCAACGGCCCAACCTTCTCTTCGACTTGAAAAAAAAAAATAAAAATAAGAAATAAGTAAAAATATATTTTAATAAAAAAAATTAATTTTAATCAATAAAATTAAATTTATAAAAAATTTTAAAAATTAATTATAATAAGTAAAAATCACTTTAGTAAAAATAAGTTCAATAAAAATTAATTTTAATTAATAAAAATAAATTTAATTCAATGAAAATTAATTAAAAATAAAAAAATCTTATTTTAATAAATAAATAAATAAATGACATTTAAAAACTTAACTTTATTTAATATTTATTTATTTTAATTTTATATAATCGTTTTAAAATTTATATAAAATATAATAAGTCATTAATTTTTTAAATATTTTTATACTTTATAAAATATATTAAGTTAAGTTTTGGTGTACTTATTATCTGTTAATTTTAAATTTTATCAACTATCATTTTAACTATAAAAATAATAAATTTTGTGCTTTTTTTCAATTTTTCAAACAATATATTTAGTTTTTTTTTTAACATTTTTCTTTGAAAGTTTTTACAAAAATGTCCTTTTTTTTTTTTTACAGTAAAGATGCTAGCAAGATAATCAAAGGTACACCGGGACATTCTAGTTGGCTTAGCATCTCTGTAGCACTCACATCATCTAACGCTCTAGTGATTTATTAAATCTGAAATCAACTCATTATGAATTCAAAGAGGGTACACATCCACTCACTCTTACGGACCAGTCATTGAACCAAGTGCCTTAGCCAAACAATGAGCCACTTTGTTCACTGATCGCTTTACAAAAGTAATCTCAAAACTTGAAAACAAAGGAAATTGAGATTTACAATCAGAAACGATTAAGCCATAAGAACTTCGGTCCTCCTTATTTCTTTGAAATGCATGGACAAAGAGTGAGGAATTTGTCTCAAGAATAACATAATTATAACCACACAATAGCAACCACTTTATAGCCTGTAAAATCGAATTTACTTCTACCATGGTTGCGTCAAAAATGCTGTTGAAAGTGAACTCCACATGCTGCAACAAAGTTCCTTTTCGAATCATGAACCACAGTAGCACCTATGCTGCGATTTTCAGCAGGAAAAATTATCATGTCCACATTCCACTTTAAGAAGCCGACTGATAAGGGAGACCAGACGTTGGTGTTGTTCACAGCAGTAGAACCAACAACGCAATTTCGAAAATTCTGAGATGCAATCCATTGAAAAAGAAAGGAATAAGCTAAAAAAATAATGTGTGCAATCTTATAATTTTCTAGCCCACATAACCTCATTCCTATTATTCCACAAAGCCCCAGCCATCATACAAGTATCCATAATTTGTTTCAAAGAACCTCTATCAAGCAAATTCAAGAACCAAGCATGCCAAGAATTGAAAGCAACAGTAGTAGCATTAGGAGACAGAATATGCAAGCATTGCACAGCAAAATCACATGAGAATAGAATATGAGATGTGGTTTCTATATCCAAACCACAAACAAGGTAGTCAATTGGCACATCCACATGTCATCGTACTAAATTCATACAAGTTGGGAGACAATAATGCAATGCTCATCATATGAGGTTCTTCACTTTTGGAGGAAGATTCAAAGACCATATCCTCTGCCAAGAACGACGGGGGACAACACCATTAATCAATTTGCAGAAACACTTTCCCTTGACAGCCCGTTATGACCTGATTTCACAAAGTAAATTCCACACCTATCAAATAGCCATACCCACTTATCTTTAGTTGGTGTGCATGGGAGAGGAATACTCTCGTTGATTTAATGGCTGAAAGACCTTTGTAATGGTGGTTGCATTTTAGATATTACCATCGATATTAATATTAGAAGAAACAAGTGCATTAACAATTCCAGTTGGCATTAGAGTTGAAATACACATTTGTTTAGGCTTTTGTAACTAAGGATCCCTCCAAATTTGTGTGCATTGACCATCTCCGCAAGGGTGTGTTAAATAGAAATGTCTTCTTAAATGTTTATTAATATGATTCAAAAGGAGTATATTCTCTCCAATAATCATAGTTTTAATTCCTAAATTCCCACCTCTAACCCCTCATTTATCCATGCTCTTCTTCTTCTTCTTTTTTTTGTAATTTCCCAAATTACTTGTGGCCACCACAAATCACCCCTCACTTTCTTCTTCTAGCTTATTCGTTCTCATCCAACATTCACTAATATGACTTCAACCTCATCTAGAATGAGCTCTCATTCAACTACCATAGGGATTTTCAATTTCCCTCCGGATTCGTGTAAATTTTCTTGCAATATCTGTCATAATGGAATAGCAATCCACAAGTAAAACTAAAAGTTGCAAGTTTTTTGTATTTAAAATCAACCTATAAGCTATTTTCTCCCTCCTTCATTTTCATATGTTGCTTTAAAGACTTATTTGCATCAATTTCAACACAAAATCACATGTACATAGCTAAATGATAGTAAAATTTGTTGGGTAAGAGGCAATGGACTTGTCGACATAATTACCTACACTCTCTGCAACTTGTTCAAACCAAAATCCAATAGGCAAATTATAAGCTTGAACTTCAAAAGTGGCTTTATTTAATGAAAGAATAACTAGAAGTTCATTCTTTGTAACTCTGTTAAAGTTAGACAAACTTTGCTTAAGTGTCCAAGGGCCATCTTCAAAGATACTCTCTACATTCAACTCATGATAAAACCTTATTAAAAACTTTTCATCTCCAATGTTTTTCATAGAAATCCCACAATCAGGTTTCTACATTACCTCAATTGTATTGCTCAGAATGTTACACTTTATAGGCTTTTTTTGTCAAAAACCTCCCAACCGAACAATATGCAAAAGTCTTCGACTCTTCCAACCGTGACTAATTCTTCTTATTTTTCAATTGAAAGTTGAGCATACTTGTGT
>CAOJBK010109876.1:0-12881 GCA_948294925.1 Codiaeum variegatum
TGATTTTAGGGATAAGAGAGAGAAAATAGGAGTTTATTCCTTAGTTGTGCTTATCCACTCCTGTGAGAATGAGCTCTTTGAGGAAGAGCACTTTGAGGGCGAACTCTCCTTATCCATCTAAGGGTTCTAATTCTGCCTCAAGTCAAAGGTCAACCTTCATCCCAATACCATACACATTTCTAAGACTCCAAGCTTGACCTCTTTATGCTAGAAGCGGGCCACTTGCGTGGCCTAGGGTCGTCCTGAACGAGGACAAGGTTAATAATTCTTATAAAGATAAACCACCTAAGTAGCTAAAATAGAAGATAATTCAGTTTATTAAGGTCTCATTTCTACCTTACAAGTGTCCTTTAGTGTGTTTTAATCCTATTGGTCAAGGTGTCGTGTTTTGATTGGCTAAGAACAAAATTTTCATTTACTCCTCCATGTTTAATCTCCTAAGTACTAAATCCAAACTTTAGTTTTTCATTTCATTTATATCCTTAGATGATTAATAAGTCGCCTATCATTCAAATAAAATCATGCATTTATGAATTGTTTAAAATTTTATTATACGATTAACTACATGATCATTTTCTTTGTACCAATAAAATGCATATGTAATTTTTATGCAATACAATGTATGATATCTACAATGTATGATAATATGAATATGCTCATGTATAAATAAAAATGAATGAGAATGTGGATGTTACAACATTTTTTAGTTTTGGTTTCTATTCTTGTACCTGCTTTCTATTACTTTTTAACTTTTGTTATTTCAATAAAAAAATATTATATTGTTTTCATTTGTACATATGAAAAATATCAAATTATATATATAATTAATTATATAAAAGTAATCCTCCTGATTTTCTTTGTTTGGCAAAGCCTATGGTTCCATTTACTTCTATTCTTACAAGTCTTTGGCATTTTATTCATATGTGCCTAGTTGCAGTATCAGATAATTAACTCCTTGGCATTTGGGTCCTTTGTAGAGAAGGTGTTCCTTACCCTGTTGGGCTATTTTTTTCAAGGGAAAAGGTTCAATTTTTACCTTAACGTTTATCAGGTATACCACATCATCCCTAAATATTTTCGAATGATCAATTAAGCCCCTAACATTATAAAAAATAGTGTAAATTAACTCAACGCCATTAATTTGATGACTTGGCACCCTTTTGATAATGTGGCACCTATTTTTGATGATGTGGCACCCTTTTTTGATGATGTGGCACCTTTTTTATGACGTGGCACCTTTTTTTTGACGTTACATGCCACATCATCAAATTAACGGTGTTGGGCTAATTTGCACCATTTTTCATAACGTTAGGGGCTTAATTGATCCTTTAAAAATGTTTAGGGTTAATGTGGTATACCTGATAAACTTTAGGGTCAAAATTGAACCTTATCCCCTTCTTTCTAATGATCTAGTATCTATTGATGTCACAGGCTATCTTCTGTCTATGACTTATGCAACCTGAGTGTTAATGCCCCTGAATCTTGGCTTCTTATAAGTGATTTTAAATTGATTTATAAGGCTCATGAAAAAAATGAGGGAGAGTTCCTTCTACCTCCTCATGTAATGATTTTAGACGGGAAATGGATTTTTGCAATCTCAGTTACTTAGACACAAGGTGTAACCCTTTCACTTGGACTAATAACCGTCATGGAGATGATAGAATTGACTTTCATTTGGAACATGCTTTATGTTTAGATGGATTTTTCCATGCTTCAGCTACCATTGATTGTGTGACCTTGCCAAGACACAACTCAGACCTCTACCCTTTGTTTCTAAAGGCGAATGTTATTCATGTTATTTTTGGACCACGTCCCTTCAAGTTTAAGACTATATGGTTCTCTTATATGGATTTCTTTTCATTCATAAATCCTAAATGGACATCTTATTCTTCTTCTCCTCACCCAATGGTGGTGCTACAACATAAGCTAAAGGCTCTTCGTGTTGATTTGTTTGAGTGGAATATTGTTGTTTTTGGTGATTTGGAAGTTAATACTCCTGCTATCTTTGATAAACTTAGTGATATTTAACATGATATTGCAACCTAGGGATTCTTCGAGTCTTTACATCAAGAGGAGATAGCCATGCACCATCTACTTTCCTTTTATAAAAGGAAACGTTACTCAGGGAAAAAAGCAGAATTAATTAGTTACAAGATAGTGATAGAAACTCAACTTTCCTTCATGCTTCTATCAATAGGAAGGGCTCATGATAAGGTATTCATTCTCTTAAGATTGATGGGATGCTAACTGATAACCTCTCTATGATTGAGTCTCATATCATTAATTTTTACTATGAGCTTTTTGTAGGTCCTCCTTCGAATGATGATCTCTCTTTGATTTATGATGTCATTCCTAACATTGTCACAAGTGATGAGAATGTTATGCTTTCAACTCTCTCTGCAAATGCTGAAATTTTAGCAGCAGTAAATGATGTGGATGGGTCTAGTGCTTCGGGCCCAGATGGTTTTACAAGCATCTTCTTTTAAAAAAATTGTTGGGAGGTTATTGGATAGGATGTTTGTGTAGCTTTGCAATTTTTTTTCTCTTCTGGTAATATGCTTCTAGGTCTTAATTCCAACATTATGGTTTTTATTCCTAAAACTAAAGAAGCCTTGACGATGAACAAGTATCAACCTATAGTTTTGGGTAATTTTGCCTTCAAAATTGTTAACAAAATTCTTACTACCCTTCTGGGGGTTACTGCTTCCAGGATAATATCTCCCTCTCAATTTGATTTTATTAAGAACTGTGTAATTTCTTATTACATTAATGGAGCTTCAGCGAATGCCAATTTTCTGCATTACCGGACTCATCATAACATAGCAGTGAAAGTGGACATTAGAAAAGCTTTGACACTTTACGTTGGGAATTTCTCATTATAGTCCTTAAAGCTTTTGGCTTTGGAGAGCGCTTTTGCAGTTGGGATCTTTCTATCCTTCACTCGGCAAGACTTTCTATTTTACTGCCTTCTGGTCTGAAAGGTTACTTTGCCTACTCTTGGGGTGTTCAAAAATGGGATCCCTTATCCCCTTTCTTGTTATACTTAGCAAGTGACTTTTTAAGAAGATTCATCGAGAAAATGGTGGATTCAAGTTGATTAGCTCCTATGTCAGTAGGTCATGCAGGTATTTCTCAATCCCATTTCATTTACGCTGACAATGTTTTAATTTTTGGAAAAGCATCTAAAGGCAACATCAATGCTTTGAATAGTATGTTTGAGCTCTATGGGGATCTTTCCAGTCAAAGGGTAAATTGGGAAAAATCTTATGTGTATCTTGGAAGGCATGTCCCTTAGTCTAAAATTCACATGCTTCAGACTTCTTTGTAATTCGAGATATGAGCACTTTCATTAGTATATCTTGGAGTCCTATTGTTCTATGGTGCCCCAAAGCGCACCAATATCGAAGGTCTTGTTGACCAAATTACCTCTAAATTAACTTAATGGAAGGATAAGCTTTTGTCATTAGTAGGGAGAGTGGATTTAGTCAATTTTGTAATTAGAAGGGCTTTGGTGCATTCTTTTTTGGTTTATAAGTGACCTGATTCGGTGTTGAACAAGCTAGAAAAGGCCATTAGGAATTTTGTTTAGTTAGGAGATTACATAGAGAAGAAGCTTAGGAATGTTGGTTGGGACAAATGTTGTCTTCCTATTGCTAAAGGAGGCCTAGGCTTGGCACGTCTTTACAAATTGTACACAACTTTGTTATATAAGTTAGCAGAGTAAGTGATCTCTAATAACTCCTCCATTTATGTTTTTCTGTGGAAAATATTTCTACAGAAATGGAGGGAAGCGAAATCAAATCCTTTATGTTTCTTAATCTGGTCCTCAATCAAAGAAATTATTAAGCGTATTGATCAAATTCTAAATGGGTCTCCTCTATTGATTCAACAATAAGCTTTTGAATTGGAAATTGGTTGCATCGTTAAATCTCCATGACCCATCAAGTCCCTATCCGTAGAAAAAGGCAACTCAAACTTCACATTTGTGATGTCATTTATGAAGGGCCTTGGCATATACCTGAATCATTTTGTATTGACTACCCCCTCCATTATAGTTGATATCTTAAACTCTTGCTTGAAATCCCATACTTATTTTTTTGTGTGGATAGCTTGTCCTACTGGTAAAATTTCTCCAAAATAAATCATGGTGTGGATGAACGATCATAGGCCTGATGTAAGCTAGAATCGCAAGCTTTGGAAACATTTCCTGCCTCCACCTTGTTCGTCATTATGTTGGCATTTATTTAATGCCAAATTAACAGTTAATGATGCTTTTAAAAGGCATAGAATTACATTGGCTTCGAGATACCGTCTGTGCTTGAAAAATGAAGAATCAATGCTGCACATGTTTGTTTAATGTTTTTATTCGAAGGAATTATGGGTTGTTTTAAGCTCTTTGTTTCATATTTAGCTGATAGTGAATATTCCCTTATCTATTTTTTAGAATATTTTTACAGCTGACCTTTGCTCTCAAGCTCATTGCCTTTTATAGATGGCAGTTTGTTCCATTTTTTGGATAATTTGGAGGACTAGAAATTGAGTTATTTGTGAAGCAAAAGATCCTTATATTGAGGAATCTCTTCATGAGCTTTGGAAGCTAGTAAGGGAGGCGGAAGTCTTTCGAGTTAGCCTTATGAACAACAAAATGGAAGAGCTGATGTTATTGAAAGCTCTTAGCATTGCTGGAATTCCTCTTCCAGCCTCGAAAATAATTGAAATTTATTGGAAGTTCCCTCCCCATAATTGGTTGAAAATAAATTTAGATGGAGCGTCTTTAGGAACACCAGGTTCGGCAAGTGCAGGAGAGGTTCTGCACAATTGTGTTGGCATTGTTCTGTCATGTTTCTCGACTCCTCTTGGTCTTTGTTATGCTTTTGAAGCAGAAATTGCAACTGCAATCTTAGCTAGTGATAAAGCTAGAGTTCTTGGTTGGAAAAACATTTGGTTAGAGGTAGACTATGCATATGTTATTAACTGGGCTCGGTCTATGGAGATTCCTTGGCAATGGCATTCGAGGTGGCTAGTATGTCTGGACTTTATTGATAGTATTACCATTGTTGTCTCTCATATTTTTCAAGTGGGAAATAAAAGTGCAGACGCTTTAGGCTCACATGCCACTTCTTTAGATATAGAAGTGTCTTAGCACTTTGCTCCTGATTTTTGTACTTCTTTTGTTATTCTGATTAGTTGGGTATGCCTAACTATAAATTTGTTCATTATTGATTGACTTATTTTGTTCCTTTTTTTTATTCATTTTAATAAAAGGTTGGATGTGAGATATGATGCTGGTGCTATAAGGGTGCTAGTAGCTAGGATGTCCTAGTACATTCATGATCTTGCATACCAACAAATTTATATAAAATTTTCTGAACAAAGATCCAATTTTTTAAACAATCTAAAAATTAGAGGCTTTAACTCTTTAATTAGTTGAGATACATTGATTCAATAGTAATAAAAAGAAAAAGTAAGAAAACTATAGTTGTCTATTTTCTCAGCCACCTCCCTTAATTTTCTTCCATAGTTTAATTATTTGAGTCATCGTGGATCTTTGTTGGATTAGGAATGTTTTTTTTTTCTCTGTTTGCTTTTTCTTTTGTTTAGTTTTTAGTTTTTAATAAGACATACTGTGTTAGCATAATTATAGGGATTTTGCTGTATTAGCATAATTATAGGGATTTCTGTATATTACTCTTATTTTCTTTCCCTTACAGCCATGCTATTCATGTATTATAAATAGACCTCTTTGTAATGTTCTCAAAATACAAAATTCTTAATAAAATATTCTCTGTTAATAAAATGGTATCAGAGCTGATACTGTTTAATCTCTTTGTATAAAGCATTATCTTGGTTTTATCTGTCATTTATTTCCCTGTCCCTGTCAACTCCTCCCATACATCTGTTTCTGAAAATTCTGCCATGGATTCTTCTTCTTCCCGATCTTCTGTTGCTACTGTTACCTCTGAGGCATCTACCACCATTACTATGATTGATCTTGAAACTCTTTTTAAATAGGTTCTGTCTTCCAGTTCTCCCTCTCCTGCTGCTTTATCAGTCACCCCAGGTAAATCTTTTTGTCTTTTTGACTCTGCCTGTTGCAATCACATGACCTCCACTCTTTAAAATTTATCAACTAAAACACCTATCTCTTCTCTTTCGCCTATCCACACTGTAAATGGCACAAAAATGTCTATCACTCATATTGGTCGTGCAACTGCTTCTAATCTTGATTTACCTGATACATACTTTGTTCCTAATCTAGCCATGAATCTTGTCTTCGTTGGACAATTATTTGACTTAGGTCTTGACATACTTTATTCATTCTTCTGGTTGTCAGGTACTGGATCCGCAGACGGGTCAGACTCTTGGGAGGGGTCGCAAAGTGGGCAGATTATTTGAACTCATCTCTCTTCATCTTCCTTCAAAAATTGTATCTGCTACTACAACAACTGTCTCTCCTTTGCATCAATGGCATCTTCGTTTGGGTCATGTTTCAGCCAGTAAACTTCCTCCTTTAATATCTCGTGGTTTGTTAGGCTCTACAAAATTTGAGTATTTTGATTGCTTACATTGTCAACTTGCAAAACAACCAGCTTTGTCTTTTAATAATAATAGTTCTATTTCAGCTATTCCTTTTGAACTTGTTCACTCTGATATTTGGGGACCTTCTCCTATTTCATCTGTTAATGGTTATCGATATTTTGTTCTGTCTATTGATGATCATTCTCGCTTTACTTGGATTTATTTTTTGAAATAAAGATCTGAACTCTCTAAAATATATGTTAACTTTGCCAATATGATTAAAATTCAATTCTCTTGAACTATAAAAATACTTCGAACTGATAATGCCATGGAATATAAGGATTCTTTTTTTTCTTCAGTTTCTTTCTCAACAGGGAACTATTGTTCAGCGTTCTTATCCCCATACATCTCAACAAAATGGAAGGGCTGAACGTAAACATCGTCATATTCTTGATACTGTTCGTGCTTTCCTTCTCTCTGCCTCTTGTCCTAAAAAATTTTGGGGGGAAGCTGCTTTAACTGCAGTTTATAATTTTAATCGTGTTCCTACTCATGTCCTAAACAATTTATCTCCTTTTGAATGAATATTTGGTAAGGCACCAGACTATTCTATTTTTAAACCTTTTGGGTGTGTATGTTTTGTCTTATTACATCTGCATGAACGTACAAAATTAGAACCTCGGTCTCGCTTGTGTTGTTTTCTCAGTTATGGTATTAAACACAAAGGGTACCGTTGTTGGGATCCTATCTCTAATAGATTACATATTTCCCGGCATGTAATATTTTGGGAACATACCATGTTTTCCTCATTGTCAAAATTTTATCAAATTGATCCTTCGCCCCCTTTATTTTTTACTGATCCATCTGTTGAGTTGTTTCCTGCTCCTGAGTTCCCTATTTCTAAAGAGCTCACAACTACTTCCACCTCTATCCCTACTCCTGATGACGTTGTCCCTTCTGCTGATACTTTACCCAATGCCACTCTTCATCGCTCCGATCTGGTAAGAAAAACTCCTGCTTACCTTAAAGATTTGCATTGTTACTCTAGTATTGTTACCTTACATGAACCTAGCAGTTATCATGAGGCTAGTACTAACCCTCATTGGCATCAAGCAATGACAAAAGAACTCCAAGCTCTTGAGAAAACTTGTACTTGGGATTTGGTAGATCCTGCTCCTAGTAAGACCTTGATTGGGTACAAATGGATTTATAAGATTAAAACTTGCTCATATGGATCTATTGAGCGCTAAAAAGCACGCCTAGTAGCTAAAGGATATACACAAGAATATGGCATTGACTATGAAGAGACTTTTGCTCCTGTGGCTCGCTTAACCTCTGTCCGAAGTCTCTTAGCTATTGCAGCTGTGAAACACTGGCCCCTTATTCAAATGGATGTTAAAAATGCGTTTATCAACGGTGACTTACAAGAAGAGGTTTATATGCGTCCTCCATCGGGATATTCTCATCCCTCCAATAAGGTTTGTCGACTTAAACAGGCCTTATATGGGTTAAAACAAGCGCCAAGGGCTTGGTTTGCAAAGTTCAGTTCTACTATTGCCCAAATTGGCTTCACTTCTAGTTCACATGATTCTGCTTTGTTCATTCATCATACTACACGTGGTATTGTTCTTCTTTTACTTTATGTTGATGATATGATCATCACCGGAGATGATACCACTTGTATTTTTTATTTGCAGTAGTATCTTAGCAAACAGTTTGAGATGAAAGACCTGGGTCTTCTTAGTTACTTTTTAGGACTTGAGGTATCTTCTGATTCTATTGGATATTATCTTTATCAGGCAAAGTATGCTTCAGATCTACTCTCTCAAGCTGGTCTCACAGATAATAAACTTGCATCTACTCCCTTGGAACCTAATGTAAAATTGACTCCTATGGAAGGTGTTACTCTTGTCGATCCTACCTTATATCGCCAGCTTGTTGGGAGTCTTGTCTACCTCACCGTGACTCGTCCTGATATTGCTTATGCAGTTCATTTGGTTAGCCAATTTATGGCTGCTCCTCGCTCATCTCATTTTTCAACTGTTCTTCGCATTCTTCGCTATGTGAAAGGAACTCTATTTCATGGTCTTCATTTTTCTACTCATTCTTCTCTTGTCTTATCTGGATATTCAGATGCTGATTGGGCAGGTGATCCTACTGATCAACGCTCTACTACAGGTTACTGTTTCTTTCTAGGAGATTCTCTCATCTCTTGGCGTAGTAAAAAGCAAACTATGGTAGCCCGCTCTAGTACAGAATCCGAGTATCGTGCTCTTGCAGACGCAACATCAGAATTACTTTGGCTCCGTTGGCTACTAGAGGACATGGGTATTAAGCACAAATTAGCCACTGTTCTTCATTGTGATAATCAAAGTGCTATTCAAATTTCTCATAATAATGTGTTTCATGAGCACACTAAACATATTGAAATTGATTGTCATTTTGTGCGTCATCATGTTGTTCATGGTACTATCAATCTTTTATCGGTATCCTCCACAAATCAAATAGCAGATATTTTCACCAAATCCCATCTCCCAGGCCGCTTTACAAAACTTGTCACCAAACTCAAGTTGGCATCAACAATACCACCTTGAGTTTGAGGGGGGGTATTAGCATAATTATAGGGATTTTACTGTATTAGCATAATTATAGGGATTTATGTATATTTATTAGCATAATTATAGGGATTTTGCTGTATTAGCATAATTATAGGGATTTCTGTATATTTCTCTTATTTTCTTTCTTTTACAGCAATGCTATTCGTATATTATAAATAGATCTCTTTATAATGTTCCCAACAGACAATTCTTAATAAAATATTCTATGTTCATAAAAGATGTATTTATGATTGAAAAAAAAAAAGCGCTAATGAATTCATACTTGAAAAAAAAATCAGTTAGTGGAAATTTTGAGATGTATAATAAAATTGGAATTAAATTCCCTCAAAGATTTGAGAAGATCTCCTGAGAGTTCAGTAAAGGGTTCGCCTTTAGGGAAATTATTGACATCGGTTTCTAAAATGTGTTCTACATCCAGTAAAGAGTTTGCCTTCGGGGTAGCTATTAATTAAATTCCAATAACTTTTTTTTTCAAGAATGAATTCATTAGCTCTTTTTTTTTTCAACCATAAATGCATCCGTTCAAAAGAACATGAAAAATGTAACAGAGTGAATAAGTTTTTAGTAAAATTTGTTGATATAAGGCTCCGTTTGTTTCAGAAAAATATTTTTTAGCAAAATGTTTTCTGTATTTTTCTGTGTTTGATGCATGCAGAAAAATTGGTCAATGAAAAATATTTTCCTAAAATTGACTTTCCATTTTGAAAATGAAAAGTTATTTTCTAGATTTTGACACATCTATAAAAAAGTATTAAAATTAAATAAATATATACTAATTAGTATATTAATTAAAGACAATAACTTCTTACGAACTCCAGCCACCATTGACGGCCAGTAACCACGACGGTCGGTGGCGACCGGTAGCCGAAAATTTTTTTTAACAAATATTTTTTTAGGTAATTTTCTTTTATATTTAGTAATAAATTAAAAATATTAAATTTAGAGCATTGTATATATTTTGATAGCTTTTTATATAAAAAATAATATTTTTCAAATTGTGCCAAACACTAGAAAATATATTTTAAAAAAAATTTAAGTATATAATCAAACAACAAAAAATAAGTTATTTTCTCAAAAAAAAATTTCGAAAAATATTTTCCAAAAACAATCTATTTTTTAAAAACAAATGGAGGCTAAGTTTGATTTTTTTTTTGGTTAGAAAGTAATACTACCATGATAAAAAAAACCACCACTACACAACACCACACACCACTGACATGAAAGAAGAGGTGCTACAACTAGCACCCCCTACCCTTCATAGCCCAAAGAACATACAAAATTATATTGGTTTATATGCAAATTACTCTAAGGCATTAATCTAACTCGGGACAAGACTTCATATTTAATCTGCAAAACAATCGAACTGCAGCTCGTTATCTTCTACTGAAAAATTTTAAAATTTTGTGCTTCCCAAATGTGATAAGTTGCTGCAGCCAAAACCATTATAGACACTCTACATTCTACTTTCGACCCCATGAACCAAGATAGCCAAGCTGATCACTCATCAAAATCACAAGGCCAACCTCAATTCCCCAACCAATGGGCAAGATCCCTCACTACTGATTTTGCAAAATTGCAAGAAAAAAATAAATGTGCAATGCTCTCATTCTCAAGACCACACAAACTACATAACCCATCTACCTACACAATGCCAAATTTCAATAACCTATCCTTTGATAATTCATTGTCAGCTTAGCTAACTAGAGGAAAATAGAATGTTTGGGTAAGCAAAATTTGCTCCAAACCAAAACAGCATATTGGTCTTTCTCATGTAACCCCAAAAGAGCAAAATAAGCTTGTCGAATATTATATTTCATACCAGTCTGAACAACCTAAATGTGCCCAGCCAAAACATCCTGCAAATTAATCAATTTTAGCCAATACCGCATAAAATCAGTAGACACAGTATATTTCCACACATCATCCCCCTTAAGGTAAACTCTGTGCACCCACCGCACCCACAAGTTATCAGCTTTCTTGGCAACAACCCATAAGTATTTACCTATTGCCGCTTTGTTTCATAAGCTAGAATTCTTAACATTCAAGCCACTATACTTCTTCAGAACAGTCAGTTTATCCCAGCTAACCAATGAAATTTTCCTCTTAGCCGAGAACTGCCCACATAAAAACCCCCTACATACATGTTCAACCTTCTTAATTACCATATGAGGTAGCAAAAAAATAAATGTCCAATAAACATAACAAGACTGCAATATTGAGTTCACAAGTTGTGTTCTTCCTGCAAGAGACAAGTTTCTAGACGTCTAACATCTAATTTGAGCTGTTCACAAGTTGTGTTGATACTCTGGCAAAATGCTCTAACGTAAAGGAAACCAATCTCACCGATTCCTCTTGAGCTTTACACATAATAATCGAATCATCCGCAAAGCACAAGCTCATCAAACTCAAACCTTTACATAAGGGATGGAAATGAAATCTAGCATCATTGTTGGTCACTCTCAATGCTCGTGTTAAGTAATCCATAACCATGACAAAAAGAAGCGGTGACATGGGATCACCTTGCCACAAACCTTTCATACCCTTAAACTCCCTACAAACCACTCCATTTAACTTCAAAAAATACATGACCGAAGTTAGACAAGTCATAATCCACATACAAAATTTTTAAGGAAACCCCAAGGAAAATATCAACTTCTCAAGGAAATCCCACACCACTGAATCACACGCTTTCCGAATATCCACCTTCAACAAGCACCTCGGAGAAGCATTTTTCCTATTGTGGACCCGAGTTAAATCTTAAACAATGAGAACATTATGCACAAGTTCTCTCCCTGGGATAAAAGCTCATTGATTAGAGTAAACAAAAAAGGCAATACCTCATTCAAACATGAACAAATTAGCTTTGTGATAACCTTATATATTGTTATACAGCACACTATAGGGAGGAATTTACTTAGATGAGCATCATGTGCTAATTTAGGAATAAGAGTCAAAAGCGTTCCATTTAAAGAAGTAGGCAGCTTACCCGACTCAAAAAACTCCAACACTGCTCTTATAATTTCATTACCAACTATAGATCATGCATCCTTAAAAAACCTGATACCATAATCATCCAGCCTGGGGCTTTTATTCACAGGGACTGACAAAAAAAACTTTCTTCACCTCACTAGCAGTAAATAGACGGAGCAGCAGCTATTTCTGGGCCAAAGAAAGCACATTTTCTGCCTTAACAATATTCAAATAAATCTTTTTAGTAGTCTCCTGAGCTACCCCAAGAGTACTCTTGTAAAAGGACAAGAAACAAGCATTAATCTCCACAATATCAATTATGAACTCACCATCATCACCTTTAGCCACAAGTATTCTATTTTGTTTTTACTGCATCTTCAAAACTGAATGGAAAATTTTGGAGTTAGAGTCACCAAATTGAAGCCAATCTGCCTTAGTTATCTGGTTATGAAATGATTGCAGGGCTTGAACATTTTTAATATAATCCTTTGAAGTCCAACACTCAAGTATTCTCAAATCTTCATTTTTAGAATCTAATAACAATTGCTCCTATAAAACATCCCTAGCTCTCCTAGATTCTTCCACCCTTTGATGTAAATCGCCAAAACAACTCTTATTAAGTGCCTTCAAAGGAGTACGAAGCATGTGAAGTTTTTTCAGTACATGTTGTAACTTACTCCCTGAAACACTTCTACTCCAAACCTAGCGAACCACATTCAAAAACAACTCCGAAGAAGACCACATGTTAAAATATTTAAACTTTGAACTCCTTCA
>CAOJBK010109940.1:0-33937 GCA_948294925.1 Codiaeum variegatum
AATCTAAAATCAATTAGATATTGAATAAACCAACCACCACATTGTTATAAATAAAATAAAATAAAAAAAAAAACCCACCTTTCACGAGAAGAGAGAACGACATGGGGTTTGATTCTCATTTTAAGAGATATGCTGACAAGCCATTTAAGGCTTCAACTCTAAGCTTTTTATTTTATTTGTTTCATTTATGTTTATTTTGTTTCATTCATATCATTTCATTATCTATTATTGTTTTATTCATTAGGCAATTTGCTTGTATCTATATGTTCTGTTAATGTATGTGCTTTGGGGAATGTGTGCTCCTCCCAGATCATAACACTGGAGAGGAGATCCCCTGATTCAATGCTTTTTCTTATATAAACTTTATCACTTTATTTGGGGTGATGTGCCTTCCCTAGAACCTGAAGTGGGCTAGAGGAAGGACCCTTGGCAAATATGTTGCCTTTACTGCATTATGGATGTATTTGCATACTGGCATGTTCATGCATTCATCTGATATAAATGCTCATGCATACATGAAAACCAATCCATTTAACTGAACTTGCATATTTTTTTTGAGCCAAAATCTTGGTTTAATTAAAATGGTACAAAAACTATTTTTATTAAAATTTTTTCAGATCACAAGCCCCCTAACCTCCTTTGGTTCCAAAAAGGACTAACTTTTCCAATTGGGTAGAAAACTGATATTTTTTTTAATGGGGTTAAATTAAAAAGATTACTTAATCACCTTAGAAAAAAAATTGATTTTTCTAAAAGGTTAAGTGGTAACTCTAATCACTTCACTCACAACATGCACTCTAACGGACATATATATGGGCACAAATGTGGGACCCGATCCACAATCCGTGATGCCTCGAAAGCACAATTTGAAAGGTTTCCTCAATATCTGAGAAGGCCTGTAGGCACGCTCTTTGAGAAAATTCCATAGGCCATTTGGGCGAGGCCTCACAGACGTCTATTTGGGCCATACAGAAAGGGGTTTTGCCTGTATAATTCAAGATTTACCGTACAAATCTCTGAACCAAAATTTACCTTTTGTATGGGTTGTATAGAACCACATTTTGGCTATATAGATGAAGCTAATTCGTACAAATCCCTATGTGACATTGAAGCATCCGTATGAGTTGAAGACACTTATACAAGGCTGTACATATGCTTTTTACTGTACAAATTGGTCATCTTTAACACTATATAAATGATATTTTCACTTTATTTTGGTATCAATTCCATACTCGATAGGAGATTTAGAGATAGATTCTATGATTCTTTAGTGTTTTGAGCTTATTTTCTCATAGGATTTCACTTAGATTTGATAGATTTTAGTTAATTTTCATTCAAATATGGCTTGTAAAAAGATTGGGAGCTGGAATTCTTCAAAAGATTTAGCATTTTGTGTAACTATTTCAAGATTTGATTCCTTAACTCGTTTCTTTAATTTTTCATTGGTTTTTCTTAAATTAAGAGATTAAACATTTTTTTATGATTATTAATGTTAATTTTTTGAAGTTTTATCCAATTATGAGCTAAATTCCTCATTGTCTAGAGGTTTAAATGAAATAGTCATGATATGAACTTGAGTGTCTTGGGTCTATTGATTATGCGACAATCTTGCTTAATTGAATTAGTTGCTTGATTATAAATAATTATTTAATCACCAATTTGTTTGATTAAGGGTTTGGGTGATAGTAGAAATCCTAACCCAGAACTCGTTCAATTAGGGTTCTAAAATGAATTAAAAATTTAAGTTTTAGGATCAAATCCAATTGTTGATGCATTTTTATGCTATATTATTTCAAAGAATGTGATAGCTAATAGGATAAGTTCTAGTAGATGACTGAGTTGAGAATTGGGTGTTTTTGGCATAATTGATTGACTCGAGTATGAAAGGTTCATAGACGATTGACTGTGGTCTGTTAAATCTCTATACACTCATATCATTGCATATTCACATCTTTTATTTTACTTAGTTTAGTTTAGTTGTTATTATTCTTTTCAAAACCAAATCAATTTTACTTTTAATTGCAAACATGAAACAAATAAGTAACTAATAACAAGTTCCTTGAGAGAATACAACCTTGGCTGATCATTTTATATTACGATAGCCCATATACTAGCGATCTCTTTCAATCAGTATAATTTGAAGTGAACATAATCTAAAAAAGATATTATATACAAAAATTGAAGTTGCATTAAAAGATAGAGGAATAAGTGAAATATTGAGCAGTTGGGTAGTGTTTTGGAACTTCCTAAAGAAGGAACCTAGATCTAGAATGACAAGCAGATAGGAGAAAAAGTACTTACTTTCAAAGTTAAGGAATATCTGAATGAGATTATGGGTGAAGAAACATCTAGAAATGAAATAAGAAATATTCTATATGGATTCAATAGAAGAATGCTCCATAAATTTATCTATCATATCATTAATCCCTAAAAAGGGAGATTTGATAATGTTTCTAAGATGGACCTGGTAATAATATGGCATATTACCAAGAAACATTAATTTTATCTACCTTATTTCATTCTAAATATCATGTGCAACATTAAGAGTTTGAGTGGAATTCCCTACATTGCATAGCCAACAAAGGTTCTAAGGTTCCTGAATGTACCATTGGAAAGTGGAATATTTCTAAAGAGTTTAGACATTTTAGGAGATTCAACCTTTAAAGTAATCAATAGATCAAATGAGGATGTATCTAAGATGGAAACTGTCTGAGAGAGATTAGGCCTTTTACAATCATGAACAGTAATTCAAAGCAATCAATCCCTTTAATTAAATTTGTATTCCACAATATTAGTTTGTAATCATTCTCAAGAAATTCAATCCCTAAATTCTAAGTGTCATAAAAAGCAATCTCTTATCATTTACAAGTAACTAGAAAAAACATTAAGTTTAAGGAATCAATAAGCCAAAGGATCTTGAAAATCTATCTCTAGTATTCTCAAAAAATTTCCAATACTTATGAGCATTCAAAATCATATCAATCTTTCTCAAGAAATGACATGATGAAAAAACCTAACCAACAAGTTATTTTCAATCAAGTTAAATAATCATAAATCACAATAATAAACCAACCAAAGAAATGATTTCATTAAATATAAACACCATTAAATCCATACAATGAAATTTAGGGTTCATCTAGCCTAGAAAAATATAAGAGCTTAATACATAATGAAAATGGAAAATAAAAAAAAGTAAGGAAAATATGAAGAATCGCAAACAAATCATATTCGAAATTGGTTCGCCTTCTCTAATCTTTATTCCTTATGCATTCACCTTCAAAATCCTCTGGAAACATGCTCTATAGCCTTAAACATTGTGTCTTGAAGTGTAAACATTAAATCCCCTTTTTTGCTACAAAATTATCTTTCATATGCTATGAAATCATGTTCTCATGGGTGAACCATGGGCGTGATGCCACTCCTATGACACAAGCCAATTTAAAATCCCTTTAAAAAATAAAAAGAAGTTGAGAGTCAAAATATATCCACAGGATGGAGTCATGGGTATAACTCACCCCATGGCTACACAAAACATGCCAAATCCTCCTCCAAAACTTGTTTTCATGGGCCACGACACACATTGTACCCAATGCATTCCTTAAAAGCCTTAAATCATTTCCAAAATGTATTGATTCTAAGCTAGATTGATCATGGCATCCTAAACAATATAAATTCCTAAAAATATTATAAAACCACACAAAACAAATAAATTAAACTCAATTTAAAGATAAAATAAATAAAAAAAAAAGGGAAAAATATAAATAAAATAAACACTTGTCAAGGATCAGTCAACCAAAGGGCATTAGTCAACTAAAGAGATAGATCTGAATGCAGTTTTCGAACAACTTGGGAACATTCAGATGTTAGGCCAAGAGAAATTGAGTCAAATCAAAGAAGATGTATTTCCTTTAGAAGAATATGAGGCTAAGGATAAGGAGTCTGCATATGAGAGTAGTCTTAAGAAGGAGAAGGAGGAAGACAAAGAAAATGTGAAAAAGAAGAGGAGGAAAAGATTTCAGAAGAAGATAAAAATTACCTCTCAACCCGAGGTGAGCTCAATCTTTTTAAAAAGCAATTGACTAATTATAATTAGAGCATCAAGTAATTTCATAGTTACCAAATCAATGTCCTTGATCAATTTACTAAAAAGGTTACTTCTCTTAAGTCTGTGGTGAAGAGAGTTATTTCTAAAATTTAGGAAAGTCTACCTAAAGTAATGGATGCCAACATCAACAACTTAAAAGGAGTTTGGAATGAGTTAGGTACGCTTGCTAAAGAAGTTAGGTCTTTAAAAGAAAGTGGATCTGGAACTACCATTGTGAACTAATTAGATATTGTGAGCAAATTGGCCATGAAGGATGAAAAAGGAAAATGGCCATTAGTTGAAAGGAAATTTAGGACTAAGAAAAATCCCAAGATGAAGCCACTCATATCTGAGGAAGAAACTTGATCACCAACTCTCTTAACTTGATTATTCCACAATCCATCTACCTATCTCTCTACCATCATCTATCTTTATTCCTCCTGCTTTTGACTTTATCTATTTGTTTAAATGTTTTATTTATTTCTCTTTATGTGTTTCCACATCTATATCCCTTTTCATCGATGACAAAGAGGGAGAGAAAACTATGTGTTTAATTGCAAGCAATGACTGACTTTCATATACTCAAAGGGAGCTATCCTTAGTTTTAATGTTTTGATGTTTAAATGTTATGTTACCAATGTTATGAATATAAATGAAGTTTCAATGAAATTTATGAGCTCTATGTTAGCCTCATAGGTTAGCAATATACTTTTGACAACAAAACTAAGCTTATGTGAATTAGCTAACACTACATCTAAATATTCAAATGGACTTAAGATTCATTGTCTTAAGATTCACTATCTTCTGATGAGCTAATTATGTATCATCTAAAGCCATATCTAGTATCAGATGACAATTTCAACTATCAGATGACTAAAATATCCAGAGAAGGTGTTATATGTGAAGATTGCTAAAGAAACACATACTAGTTATCTTTAGTTATATCTAATGTTCAGTGGACCATTCTTGTCTCATAGTTGCATGTCTTTTCTTAATGTCCTAACCTAGTAAAATATGTTTTGAAACACCAAACCATATAAGTTATCTCAAGAAAATAATTTTTGTTGGTTTTTATAGTGTATTGCATTTTAAAAAGGAATTATCAATTTACATTTTACATAAAAACCTAGCTTTTTCACCAATCCCAACCTTCAGATTTGCATACAAAATGTTTTTCCTCAGCATATGGACTCTGATTTTTGTAATATTGATGGGTATGACCCAATCAACAAGGTGAATCCTCAAAGTAATGGGGCTAAATGGAATGGGCGCTCCTTGTTGGGCATGTAACTAGAAATCAAGGTCAGATGAGGGCCAGACTCGATAACCCTCCAATGATCAAGTTAATTATAAAGTAGAGAAAGACTTCTCCAAGTTTGGTTTGAGCTTAGAGTTGGAGAAGTTGGAATTCTTTTCCTAGTGAGCATGGGGAACCTTATTTAGGGCTCCCCTGTATGACCTCTAAAGGATCGGACTGTCAATAACATTTCTTAATGGGAAAGGCTACCATTGGATTAGGAATTGTACTCTGGGATTATATGGCATGTGATGGTTAGCTCGAAAAAGGTGGAATATCCCTTGCTGCCAATGCCCAAAAGTACCTTTTTCCTGATTATATACTTGGGAGGTACATTTCTGACAAGGGCGAGCTGCGTCAGTACATGCTCCCATACCATTATACAGAGGTTGTTAGTAATGTTTATCTTTTCTACCCTCAGACCATGCCTAGTCCGGGGGCCTCCTGGTCATCTGGCCATTAGGGCCTTACATAGCCCGAAAGCTTCACTCGAGAGTGCTAACCCTGATTCGCTCTCATGGGGACTCATTGGTTCATTTGGGTGGCTTCCCATCTACTTCTAGGGGGCTTCATTTATTACAAGCTTGTATCTAGTTGCGAACCTATTGGTCTTATGAACCCATATTATAGACCCCTATATGTGGCCTCCTATTTCCAAAAGGATTTATATGTGATGGTCGATTCCACTTGGAAATAGTTTATCCTTTTGGATCTTTTAGCACTTCTCTAAGGGTGGATCTTGCCCCATATATCGTGTTAGTCTATCGGGAGGTGTCTTTTCGCTTGCTTCAAAGGCACGCAACATCTCAGAGGGTCTCACCTTTATTATTAATTGCATAGCCATCTATTCCACCTTTCCAGGCATAATTACCTATTTTAATCATTGTTATTTATTCCAAAATTTAAAATCCATAATGCTTATTTGTTGAAGGGAAGGGTTGTGGGTTGTGTCCCCTAATGACACATGTCCTACCCCTTCAGATCTTTCTAATACCTATAAATACCCTAGGATGTTGCCTCTTCTCTCCTCATTTCTATCTTCTCTACCTTTACTCTACTAAAATTTCCCTAGGACTTTCCTTTCTGTAACTCCATATACCTTTCATGTTATCTTTTTCTTCGAAACTCTAATATCCTTTGACAATGGTTCCTCCTAAGCAACAATAGCAATAGCAACAGGCTAAAAAGGGAAAAGAGATCCATGGATGAGGAACCCACTATTGGGAACCCTTCTATTCCCTAGGTGGTTAAAACTAAACCAAAGAAATCCAAAAAAGTCCCTCCTGCCAGGGATCCTTTTACCAGCGATGCTGAGAATAAGAATGTTTTACTAGACCTTTAATGGCAGGAGGTCGCTCCTCTTTTGTCTGAGGAGTGGAGTTTATTCAAGAGCATAGATTTCATCCTTAATCCATTTCTCTAAATGGACCACAAACATCTCATGTATGAATACAAAATTTTATTTAGCTTTTCCACTTTGTCCAATAAAGATGAAGTAATCACTTTTGCCTCTAATGCAAGATTCAAAAATCAGAATAGGTTCAATTCCTAAAGGATTTAAGATCCTTATATTCTCCAACTTTAGAATCTTATCTTTGGTTAAATGACCTAGTCTAAGATACTAAATTAATTTTGAATTAGGATTAGGTTTTGATTATGGCATTAATATTACTTAAGCTTAGATATATTTTGTTTCCGTTATTCAATAATAAAAACCATTAAGTATGACCCATATCTATAATTCTATTACAATAATAGAGACATATTTCTAAAAATTTAAGTTCACAACTCATACTAGTCATACTAGTTTAAGAAATAACGTTTTAATGGCATTAGGTGCATGCAAAATATTTCAACAAAACATGAGATCTCATATCAATAGGTTTTGATCTAATAACCTTGAAATGATGCTTGTTCCATTAACAATTCCTCTTCCAATGCCCAACACCATCATAATGGAAACACCTTCCTTGTGAAGCACTCTAGTGTAGAAATGGCTTTCTTCTTACTAACACACCCTAATATGCTTAAGTTGGGATACATTATTTTTACCTTTCCTCTTATTAGGCCCACTAAAAGAAGCAATAAGAATGGCATCCTTACCCTTTTCTCCTTTCAGTCATTTTGGGTGACAACAAGATTGTTATGCAATTCAAGAAGGGTGCACTCAAACTTATTCATATGAAAATTCATAATGAAATTTGAGAAAGAGTTCGGTAGGGATTGTAGGATCAAATCTATTTCAAGGTCGGCATCCATAGAGAAGTCTAAGTTCTTTAATTGATTAATGAGATTGATCATCTTATGAACACGTGGCTCTACCTTCTCACCCTCTTGCATTTTGGCTTGGAACAATTCTTTAGATATCTAATATCTAGCAGTGCTACTTTATTCAGCATAAAGATCCTTAAGGTGAAACAAAATGTCATACACCTCAGTCATATGCTCATGTTACTTATGCAATTCCTTTATCTTGGATGCTAGCAATGTGCACCTTTCTTGTAAATGATCATCTTTCCACTTTCTCAAAGTCTCATGTTCCTCAAGACTAGCCCTTTTGGGTAAAGGTCCAGGAACACGCTAATCAAGTACATAAATAATATTTTTGTAGGAGAGTACAAGTCTTAAACTCCTAAGCCAATCTACGTAGTTTGGTCTAGCAAGTCAGTTTTCATCTAAAGGGCATGCAATGAGATTTGATTTACTCATGATTATCAGAAAATAACTGCAAATAATAACAAGATTAATTAATCCTTATTAATGTAAACATAACACACCATAATGACTTTGGTCTTTAAATAAAAATGGTACTCCCACTAATTTAGCAAATCCTACACTTCCAAATAGGAAACAAAGATTCCATTGGGGTAAATCTCTAGTGGCTCGATTGAAATCTTGCAAAGTGAACAACTTTTTATCATCAATCATATAAGCTACACATTATCTTTCTAAGGATTGATTTCTTACAAATGAGAAACTTTTGCTCATCACAACTCCTATGAGATTCAATCTTAATGGCTCCTAATGTGCCTGACCACAAGCTATGCATTATCTTTCTAAGTCTTTTACATTAATTAAGTCAATACCATTGGACTAGCAAGAATGAGGATTTGAACATTGTGCGGTTCAAGTATTCATTAGCATTCTAGATACACAATGTATCTTATGTATGCAACATCACATGCTATACAATGTTTCAAGAAACATTACGCCAATGGAGAGCCTAGACTTAATATTCCTTTAGAAGATTTTAGGAAAATTATTAATTAGGTCTCACTTTGCACATTATCCATTTTAGATTCATTGCATGCATATCTCATATACATAAAAATGTACAATTAAACATAGGTTTGATCATGTACCATTGGACTCAATTCCTAACCACAAGGAATGAGTATGGGGTTTTAGGATTATCAAATTATGAGTATAAATTCTAGATCCTACTTTAAGATCTTGTATCTCCCTCTTGGCATCTTCAAGGGTGTTGCATAACCCTCTATTTGCATTGGCCCTACATAAGCCTAATCATAGGATCTATACCACATTAGTTAAGTTTGAACTACCTAATGATGATGGCCATTATATTGTATTTTTGGAACAGCTAAAAATGGCTTGCTCTTCCCTCCTTCTACTTTTGTCATAGACTACTTTAAGAGGTTCAAATTGAATCCCTTGATTGTTACTCCTTACACTATCTTAGACATGTACTATTTTAAAGTGCTATGAGATGCCTTAACATTCGGGCATCTAGGTTTCAATTGTTTTTCAAGATTTCCCCTTGCACTAATACTCTAGGCATGTATTTATCAGTCTGTCATGGTAAGAGGGATCTATTTAGGGGTAAGCCGTACAAGATGCCCCCTTGGAAAGATGCTTTTGTAACTATTCATTTTATTCCAGTGAGCAGTCATCCAAATGGGGGATTTGGATTTCCTAGAGCTCTCCAACTCCCTCAGAAAAAGGCCAAACAATACACCCCTGACTCCCATAGACATGGAGGGGAAGGACGAGCTTGTAGATCACCACTACATGTGCCTTAAAGCACTTATTGGTTACAGCGTCCGCTATCGTTAAACACATTCCTCGAGTCTAGTTTTTTTACTTGGTCGGATAAGTCTCCCTCTTGGGTGGAGATGCTTCAAAGTATTTCTAGTGAGTTCCCTCACTTTCTTCTCCCTTTTCCTATATAATTATGTCATCTTATCTCCTTCTTTTCATCGTGCATTTCCCATTACCGACGAGGGAGATTGGGGCACGGAAGTTACAGATAGGATCCCTGCCTCCATACGAGCTCTTTGTTTTCATTTGAAAGTTCCTTTACCCATTTGAAGCTTCACTGATGGGAAGCTCAATTTATAGACAAAGGAAGAGGTGTTGAAGTCCCTAAGATTCAATGCTCCAGAGAGGGCCATCTACTAAGCCCTTTATAGTTTTATGGAGAATCAGGAGGGGAGTAAGGAGAACTACTTCTTTACCGAGAAAGAGGGTATTTAGGCACTGGAGGCTCCACCACCTCCAGTTCCAGACACCTTGGCTGAGGCTGTAGCCAATGCTGAATAGTTTGTTTCATTCGCTCTGCCAGCTCGGACTCTTGCCCTTCAGACTCTTTCCTTCAGGCCCCTAAGGGAAAAGATTCCATTAGCTAGCATTATTGGACCCTATGATTCTCCGGATTATACTACTAAATATGTGTCTTATGGTTTTGAAAGGCCTCATAAGTACAATACCATCAACGGGATTGTCAACTTTAGATTCGAGGAGTTAATTAGGGAATATGAGATCCTTCAGGATGGCTATCTAGTGGCCATAAATTTTTTAAAACAAATGGCTTATGACAAGGATAATTTCTGACGGTCCATGGACATTTTGCGGGGGGAATAGTTATGTCTAGATAAAGAACTGAGTATTACTCATGTTGCGGGCTTCTTTAGGATCTATTAGGGCCATCCTATAAGAAGAACTCCCAAGACTACCAGATCAAAGTGACATTCAGGTGAGGAACCTATCCCCTTTACCCTAGTCAAAACCAAAGAGTCTTTTAAGGAGTCAACCTCCCTGCCGCCTATCTTTTTGATCCCTATTAATTCTGAGGAACCTCCTAAAGAGTCAGTCCTCCCCCCCTGTCGAGCCTAAGAAACTCCTTCCCCTTCGAAATTTAATACATGACCGCTCAACTAGAGAGCTTCATTTTGATTATGTCTTTTGGGATGATCCTCCCTCTTCATCCTCCTCCTTGAGTTCCAATTTGAGTGATACAGACTTAAAGGGAAACATCCCTTTATCAAGTGCGTCCTATGCCCGTTCTTCCTCTGAACTTAAATCTCTTACTCCTTTGCAAATAATATATCTAACCCTCATAACGGTAAAGTGGTTTTTTACATGACATTATCCTCAACTCTCAGCTTATAGAACTAAGAGGTTTGCACGATGAAAGTTACCTCCTGATAGTGATGGTATTACCTGCCTTATGAGTCTTAATTTGTTTTATCTTTTCTCATTTTTTTATTTTACTAACTTTTGTTTTTTCAGAGGGAATTGAACTTGAAGAGGAGCTGAGTTTGCCTCCTCCAATCAAAGTGAATTCATTATATCCTCCTCATAATAAGGAAGCTTCCCCAACTAAGGAACTAGAAGCTCCAAAGAAAGCTTCCCCTCATAGGGTTCTAATAATACCATCTGGTCCTCCGGCTATCTTACTCCTCCTATTGTGACCAAGAAAGTGTTTCGAAGTTTTCCTTCGGCTGACAAATTCATCTAAGTTATGGTGGGTCCTGACCTACCCCTTTTCCCTTTGTTGAAGCCACTCCATCTGTTCCAGCCATCGTAAAGGTCCACACTCCCCCTTCCAACTGAAGTGGAAATATTTGAGGGATATAGAGCTAAGGTGATAGTTCAAGTTGAGCAGATTCCTCTTACAATGGGAGGGGCTCTTAAGATAACATCCCAATGTACTTAGGTGGTTACCGCTTCCCCGAGGGATAATGTCTCTCCAACACCTCCACTTGACTCAACCCCAGCCATGTTAGAACAGATAATCCCTATGCTACCTCCCATAATAGGCCCCCATTCACTTGTCTTCAAGAACCAAAGCCTAAGTATCCCTCCACCATTATCGATGCTTGGTTCTGGCTTTAGCATAAGGATCCTATTTTTATGAATTACTTCTTGTAATTTTTGTAAGTGTCTGAAGTCATTCTAACAATAAAGTTTCATAACATGAGGCTATCTGCTATTGGGAGAAAATGCAAGAGAAGCTTTCTTTTGCTGATGAGGAGGCTAAGCAGGCGTTGACCCAATTTGGGGAGTATCATCAATATTGGGTGAAGGAATGCAAGAAGGTAAATCAAGCTGAGAAGGATCTTCAGTGAGCTAAGAAGAATATGGATGTTGCCAATATCGAGGAGGACAATTTGAGATGGGAGGTCGAAGCTTTAACTGGCTCAATGAAATAGCTACGAGAGTCTCTCCAGGCCAAACGAGATACCCTGTATGAAAGGAAGGCCAAATTGGATTTGAACTTAGAGAAAAAAGAATGACTTACATAGGATTATACTCATGTCAAGCAAACATTGGAGTTTAATACTGCACAGGTAAATGGGCTGGAGTTTGACAGAGTGAGCCTCCTTGAGAATTTTCTGGCTTTAGAGCATTTCAACCGACTAAATTATAAGAACAACATCAAGGCTCTGGCTAGAGGATACAATATGGATCTATCCGAAATAAGTGTTTTCTTTCCTAAGATAATTGAGGAGTTCCCTCCCATGCAAGGAGAATTAAGGGAGGCTGAGAGAACCCCTCCTCTAAGCCATTATGTAGAAAGCTCAAATCCTATACCTGCCAACCTTCATGCTACCAAGGAAGATCCTTCCCTTCCTTCTGGGTATACTTCAAGTGCTGGGGATTCTTATGAGGATGAAGTGACCTCCAGAGTGATCGATCCCTCTAATGCGGCCAATCCTTAGAGCAACTCCTTTTCCCTTTTTCTTTTGCTTTACTATATATTCATAACAAGTACCTTTTTGTAAATATAATCATGATCTTGTGCTTTAACCTTATTATTTATTTTAAAGGATTGTTATAGTTTGTCTGCTTACAATTAATCTTTCTTCCACCATTTTTTAGAATTTTGAACTTCCTCATTTAGAGAAGGGTCTTACTTATGGCTAAGAGTCCTTTCGTAGCATAGGTTCTATTCTTCCTCCTTAGGAAAGATTTGGCCTTCTTTCTTAGAGGAGGCCTTTACCTTAGCTAATATTGTACTCTCCTCCTTAGGGAAGGACCCTAACTTGGTAGGGGTTTTAACCTTCCTCCTTGGGGAAGGACTTTGCATTGACAAAGATTTTACTATCCTCCTTGGGGAGAGACCCCTACCTTGGAATGGATTTTAACCTTCCTCCTTGGGGAAGGACTTTGCCTTGGCAAATATTTTACCCTCCTCCTTGGGGAGAGACCCCTACCTTGGGAGGGATTTTAACCTTCCTCATTGGGGAAGGACTTTGCCTTGGAAAAGATTTTACCCTCCTCTTTGGGGAAGGACTCCACCTTGGTAGGGTTTTTAACCTTCCTTCTTAGGGAAAGATTTTACCAACCCCCCACCCCCCCCCCACCACCACCTTTATGGGGAGAGACTTCTACCTTAGCAGGGGTTTTAACCTTTCTCCTTGAGGAAGGACTTTGCTTTGGTAAAGATTTTACCCTCTTTAGGGGGATACTTCACCTTGGCAGGGGTTTTAGAATTTTTGTTAAGTATTCTAGGATAGTTCTGAGAAAGCAAGGCATTATTTTTACTATTTTAATCATTGGTAATACAATTTGAGATGTTGGATGTTCTAAGTGTGTGGAATGTCTTCATCATTCAAAGTTACAAGTTTATAGGTGGTTGGTCCTATAACTTTCACTACTTTGAAAGGGCCTTCCCAGTTAGGCACTAGCTTATCGGTGCCTTCTCCATTGCATGTTGCCTCAAGGCTTCTCATGACTAAGTCCCCTTCTTTAAAAGTTATGGTTATGACCTTCTTATTAAAGTAGGTGGTTGTTTTATTCTTATAATCTTCCTGTCATATGAGAATATGTTCTCTCAGTTCTTCAATCAGATCTGAATCGATCTGTCACAACAAATCATTTGTTGTTTCCTCATAATAGCTGACTTTTATTTAGATAAGTCCAATATCAACTGGAATTACTGCTTCAGTGTCGTATGTCAAGCTAAATGGGGTTTCTCCTATGGGTTCCCTTGGGTTAGTTCGGTAAGCCTATGGGACATGATGAAGCTCATCCGCCCAATTCCTACCACATCCTTCCAATCTCTTTTTCAATCCTTGTAGGATGGTTCAATTGGTCACTTACGCATGCCCATTAGTACGGGGTTAAGAGACAGAGGAGAAATGGTTCTTGATGTTCAATCCCAAGCAGAACTCTCTCATCTTGGAGTTTCCAAACTATTTTCTATTATCACTTATAAATTAATAAGGATGCCAAACATACAAATGATGTTTTTCCAAAGGAATCGAATTACATTGTCTGTTGTTATAGTGGCCAAGGCTTCTGCTTTCACCCATTTGATGAAAAACTCCACTGCTACTAGGAAAAATTTCTTTTGCCAACTTTCCATGGGAAATGGACCTACTATGTCCATGCCCCATTTAGTGAAAGGCCACAGACTATGAATAAGTACTTAATCTGTTGTGGGGATACTCTCTAGGTTGGCAAACCTTTGATAAGATTGACATTTCTTAGCCATTTTCTTTACATCTTCCTTCATAGTTGGCCACTAATATTCTTGCTTAATTGCCTTTTCTACCAAGGCTTTCCTCCTAATGTGCATTCCATAAGATCCGTCATGTATCTTTCTGAGCGTATATTCACCCTCTGAAGATCCAAGGCATCTGAACCATGGTAGAGAGTAGGCACATTTGTATAGTTTTCTTTGATGAACAGAGAAATGTGCATTCCTCCTTCTCACTTTCTTAGCTTCCTCTTGGTTTTCTTGTTCTTTTCCTTCTTCCAAGTGTGCTCAAATAGGGTCCATGCAACATGGTTCATCCTCCAACTCCATGATATCCTCTTCATTTTCAATACTCGGGTTGTTAAGGTCCCCACGAACACTCTTCTAGGTAGGTCGGTCAGATGTTTGGCCACTAATTTGCTAAGGCAATTAACCCTCACATTTTTATCACTAGGGATCTTGACGAACTTGATCATGACTCCTCTATCTTTCATCTAATCTACTATTTGCTTTAGTTTGTGAGCATACAAAGTCATCTCCCCTTTTTTTATCTTGTACTCCCCCCCTGATGTTTCCTACCATTAGTTATGAATAGATGTTCAAATGCAGGGTCTCTATTTCGTGATAGTTGGCTAAGCTTAAACCTTGATTCATACCTTCATACTTAGTAGTGTTGTTGGTGTTTTTGAATTCCAATCTTAGAGTGTACCATAAGAGGATCCCATTTTCGCTCTTCAGGACTATACAGACCTCATTTCCTTTAGGACTTCTAGTTCCATCAACATATAGGTCCCAAGGTGGCCCTTTCTCCTATCCTTAGTTGCCTTTCTCAATTTTCCCCTTCTCATATTAAGTGTCCCCATTAGGAAAGGAGCAATCATAGATTAAATATGCTAGAGCTTGGGCTTTGATAGAGGCCCTTGAAAGATCTTGAAGGCTGTGCGATTCTTACTTTATGGACCATTTTATCATCAAGCTAGATGTTTCTAGTTGGTGGAGGATTTGTTTGAGTGGTTGACCCATCACTACTATTCCTTGATGAGCCTCCAAGTATACTTCAAATTTCCTACAAGACAAAACCAATGTATATCTTACCTTCTCAATTGGTTGTAATTTCCCTTCGTCCCTTGAAGGACATTACTGAAATAATAGATTGGCCTTTGCACCCCCTACTTCTTCTTTGAGCAGTGCAGAGCTCACTGTGTATGGAGAGGTCAAGAGGTAAATCAACACTTCTTCTCCAGGGAGGGATCTACTCAAGACCTGATCGGACGTCAAAAGCACCTTGAAGTCTTCCAATTCCTTTTGGCAATCTTCTATCCATTCAAACCCTTCACTCTTTCTCAACTTTCTAAAGAATGGTAGTTAATTTTTAGTTGATTTGGACATGAATTTGTTTAGTTCCACCAACCTTCCTTTAAGCTTCTGAACTTCTTTCAAATTTTTTAGTGCTTGAACCTTATTCATATTAGGCTCAATTCCTATAGATGGCACAAATTGATGGGTATGAGCCCAATCAACAAGGTAAGTCCTCAAAGTAATGGGGTTGAATAGAATGGGCTCTCCTTGTTGGGCCTACGACTAGAAATCAAAGTTATATGGGAGCCAAACTGGTAGCCTGGAGGTAACCCTCCGATGATCAAGTTAGTTATGAAGTGGAGAAAGACTTCTCTAAGTCTGGTTTAAGCTTAGAGTTGGAAGAAGAAGGATCAAGTGAAGAAGAAAAAGAAGTTGGAATCCTTTTACCAATGAGCATGGGGAGCCTTTTATAGGGCTCCCCTATATGATCCTCTGGAGGATCGGACAGTCAATAAAAATTCTTGATGGGGGAAGCCTACTATTGGATTAGGAATTGTACTGTTGGATTGTATGGCAGGTGATAGTTTGCCTAAAAAAGTGGAATATTCCTTACTAACAATGCCTAAAAGTACTTTTTCCAATATTCAATGCTTGGGAGGCACGTTTCTGACAAGTGTGTGTTACGCCAGCATATGCTCTCGTACCATTATATAGAGGTCATTAGCCGCATTTATCTTTTCTATCCCCGAACCATGCTTAGTCCGGGGGCCTCCTACCCGTTCAAGCCTTGCATAGCTTGAAAGCTTCACTCAAGAGTGTTGACCTCGATCCGTTCTCATGGAGACTTATTGGTCCGTTGGGTGGCTTTCTCTCGCATCTAGAGGGCCTCATTTGTTACATTCTTGTATTTGGTTGTGAGCCTATTGGGCTTGTAAACCCGCATTACAGACCCCTATTAGACATCAATGTGTCAGTCTGTTAGAAGAAATATCCAAAAACCTGACAATTTGTCTATTAGAGACAAAGTCAACTATAGTAGCTATTAAACTTATTTTACATCAATTTTTATTTTCTATCTCTTAACATGCATTTTTTTTTCAAGTCTATAAATACCTCCATATTTAATCCAAAGAGTGATTGATGAAGAGAAGTGTGATTGGTCATATTGCTTAAAAGGTTTTCAAGCTTATGCATTCAAAATGCTACATTCATTCAGTTCTCGTAAACAACATTCTCTCTTCATTAAAAGAAAATATTTTTACATTAAAATCTATTTTCTCAATCAAGTTTGTGCATTCAAATATTTATTGAGCTTGAATCTACATTAAAATCTTTTCTTGTATTCAAAATTCCTTAGTTGCATTAAAATTCTTAATCTATATAGGAATTTTGTAATAAATCTTTTAAATTTCTTTATATCATGAATTCAAAGAGTTGTAAAGGTTTCAAACGCTTATTTTAAGCTTGTGGTTGAGGTTTAGGGTGTCACAATCGCTCGTTCCAAAAGTCCATCTGATTCACTTACTCCTAATAGTAGTGAATAGGTTTTCAAAAGTGTAAGTGAAATTCTGAGGGGATCAATTGAGTCAGGAAAGGACTCAGCTAAGGTTAGCTTATATTAGGTGAATCTATGTAAGGGTTGCTCTAGCCAGATTGAAATAAAACTTATAATGAAACAACCAATGTGGTATCCTTGAGAACTGGATATAGGTGTTAGTGCTAAACCAGTATAAATTTTTATGTCTATTTTACTATTTGTTACTATATACATCTTTTTAGTAGCATCATAAGCTGACTCCACATTTAACACTTCTGTTCATTTTCATTTGAACAAACTTTTCACCAAAAATGAATATATTTATCTTGATCTAAATCACAGACTTCTAATGTAATAGCTAGATAACTACTAAGCATATCAGTAAAGATCTTATCTAACCTCCTCTTGATATCTAAATAGTAAGTTTCTGGGAACAAACAAAATAATCTATTAGATCTTCTTTGTGCTAAATCTGAAATCATAAGAAATAGAATTTAATCAGTTAATTTGGGATCAAATTTGGGCAGTGAATTAAATTAGACACAAAAGAGTCCAATTCACTCCCTCCCCCCTCTTGGACATTTAACCCGCATTATCACTCTGTGCATCTAATTCTTATTTATAAAGTTCCTATGAACTCTGTCTATCTAATTGTTATCTATTTTATATTGTTCACATATGTTAGATTTAGGAGGAGCTAATCAGAAAGATGAGCTAATCTGATCTATATTTTTCCCTTGTTATCTAAACTCATAGAAATTTCATGTTATCTCTTAGATGCCATGTTTGCTGTAATATATATTAGTTTTGTCAACATCAAAATGGAGGAGATTGTTAGCCTCATAGGTTAGTATTTTACTTTTAATAATAACAAAAGTATGAAGTTTTGAATTAGCTAATGTTTCATTTAAGTGAATACAAATGGATCTAAAGCATTTAGTCGACTAATAACATATTCACGAGGAACTAAAGTGAAGTATTAAATCGAGAAGACTAGCAGACATATGATCAAATGGAATTGACAAATACTGTTGGACTTAAGGCTTTAGTTGTCTAAGTTAGACACTCATATTAAGTGGATCAGTCTTGTCACACACACTAAGCCTAGTAGAATCAGTTTAGAAAGTATAAACCATGTATATTTTCAAGAAAAAATTTGTTTCTTGGTTTAACGATTTATGCTCTTTGAAAAAAGAATATCCATCTAGGTCATACATTAAATAAACTTAACTTTTTCATTTGAACCAATCCCAATTGTCATATACTATTGACTAAGCCAAATTGTTCATCTATAGGAGACAACATCTGACTGTGCTGACAACTGCCTGTCAGTCCGTCACAAACAGATTCACAGAACTCTAGTAGTTTGTTTATTAAAAAAAAGTCAACTGTCGTAGCTGTTAAACTTGTTTTTATCTTTTTTTTTTTAATGTCTATCTCTTAATAGCTATATTATGTTGGGTATAAATACCCCTTATAGCTTGTCATGGAGTTGATGAAGAGAAGTGAATTAAATTGTTCTTAAAGTTTTCAAGTTGCTCATTTATAAGCTTCAACTCTTGTTCTTTAAAAATTTTTTTATTCATCTCTTCAATTAAAGAAAAGATTTTTGTGCATTTAATCTCAAACTCAAGCAAGTTTATGCATCATAGAAATCATTGGCTTGAGTTATCATTAAAATCTTTTTCTCTCTTTACAATTCTTATTTGCATTCATGTCTTAATCCATATAGGAATTTTTGTAATAAAAGTTGTTGTTTCTTTTCTTGAATTTAAATGTTGTGAAAAGGTTCTCAAGTATCTAAGATTAAAATTTGTGGTTGGGTTAAGGGGTGCCACAGCCACCCAGTCCAAAAGTCTGTGAGATTCATCTGCTCCATAGATAAAATAGTTTTTCAAAAGCCTATTGTAAATTTTAAAGGATTCAGTAGAGTCAGGGAAAGACTCAACTAAGAATAGTGTCTAGGGAAGTAGACCATTGTAAGGCTATCTCTAGCGGGATTTGAATAGAGGTGATATAATGAAATAATCAAGATGGGATCCTTGGGGGAATGGATGTAGGTGTTAATGCCGAACCAATATAAATATCTATGTTGCTCTATATTTTGCTTTTGCATCCATTTTTTCAGTTATGTTTTCAGTTGACATCACATCTGATAACTCATTTCTCATCAGAGCATCTTAAAACACCCCAGCTTGAACTTAACAGATTGATAATCATTAAAAAGGAAAAGTCGCAACTGACAATTCACTAAGCTATAGACTTCTAATTACATTAGCTGACTATTTGCTAAGATTATCGATAGTGTACTTAACTGTACTATACCAGATAACTAAACAATCAGTTTCAGAAAACAAATATAACAATTTGAATTAGCTTTAAATTGATCTAAACTAAAATATCTAATTATCTCAATTGACTTGAAACCCAAAGAGGACATTATTTCACTTAGTTGAAAAAGAGTCAAATTCACCCCTTCTTGAACGTCTAATATAAACTTTCAGAAAATGTAAGGGATTTTTAAATATCATTTAGGTTGCTTAAAAAAATAAATTATGCCAACTATTACCACTCTGTTTGGAGCAATTAGTTGAAACATTAGCTGAAAGCTGAAAATCTTGCTGGATACCGAAAGTCAAATTACAAGCTATTAGCTTAAAGCTGAAAACTGAAAACTTTTTAAGTTAGCTGATTAAAATATAAGATTTGATAAAATTAGCTGAAATATGTAAAGTGACATCAAAGAATATATTTTGTTAATAATATATTAAAAATATTAATTTTCTAAATAGATTAAATAATATATATATATATATATATATATATATATATATATATATATATATATATATATATATATATATATATATCTAACTTAAATTTTTCAAAAGCCAGTAGAAGTAGAAGTAACTTCTCAAAATATAGTTTAAATTTCATTTTAAAAAAACTCTTGTACCAAACTTTTTTTTTAAAATATTTGACTTAATCAAATAATCTAAAATTTATATTATTTACGTTACTAAATACAGTATCAGAGTGTTTGAGATTGTATTATATAAAAACATTTTTAGATAAAAAAGATTTATATTTTATTTAAAAGTATTTTTATAAAATTATTTTTTCAAAAAACAGATAAATTAGTACATTTTCTAAAAACGGATTTTAAAAAGGAAATTTTTAAAAAATTAATTATTTAAATAAAAAAAATTGTGAAATCAATTTCCAACGACAATCTCAAACCGGGCCTCCAAGTGATTTGCGAGACAAAACAAATCAGGGCAAAACTGGAGGGGAGCAGACATGAGCTATATCGTAGGTCATTGCCAAAATTTTACTTTAATATTTATGCATATTAGTCTTGTTAATTTAAGTAGTATTCCATCTATATTATAAATAGCTCAGTTGTTGCAAATAATTATTTTTATTTTTCTAAACATAACAACCTATTTTCCAAATCCAAATCTTCTTGTGATTCGAAAAAAATATATATATATAACTACAAATTGTTGCTTACCTCTCTTTGCTCAATTCCAAAATAATTTTTTTTTCCTAAAAAAAGATCAAGATCTAACATATAAGGAATTTATTAATATTTATAAAGTTATTGCTAAAATAACAGTAAGTTTATTTTGCTAAAAAAAAGGGCAAGTTTACTTTAAAATCAAAATAAATAGTTAATTTTTTATATGAAATTGAATTTTATTTATTAATTATGTATGATAAAATTAGTATGCTTTTAGAATTATGACAAACAAAGGAATATAAAATTATAAACTTAGATTCAATCATTGATAAGTTACGTGATACAAAAATTGTTAATTAGCAAAAATCATTTTTCAAATAATTATAAGGTGTAATGACGTACCGAGAAGTCAACTTAGGTAAATTTGCTCCTGATGAGGGCTTTTAACCATCCAATCACAAACTGCATACATTAGCTGACAAAGCAAATGACTCATGTGTACGCATTGTCATTACCAATTTTCCATTTGCATTTTATTAAATATTTTTTAGTTCCAACGGTGACGACAGAAAGTGCTTTTATCGTCAGTAGTGTTAGATTATTATGTTTGTTGTTTGCTGGATTTGTTTACATAAATCCAAATTTAGGGTTTAGAAGATTCATTTCAACAAAATGAAATTATATTTATCTGTATCTTCCTTTCACATAATTTTTTTTTAGAAAATTCTGTTAAATAGGAAATTATCAATTCATTTTGCATGTTAAAAGAAAAAACCCTAATAATCACATATATAATTTTTTTTCCCGATACTTTCACATTATATATACTAACTAATAGTAGTTTAAAGTACAGAAAAATTAGTTTCTATAAACAGGCACTACAAGGAAAACCTATTGCATTGCTTTTAAATGGCTACAAATGCGCTTTTAGAGCCAGAAGCCCCTTTTGCGACGCTTTTATAGCCTTAGATCCCACCACTAAACCTTTTAGGGTGCTTTTAACTAGTATTTGTGCAAGCAGCAAAAAAAAGTGTCGCAAAAATTGCAACGCTTTTTTCATACTTATTCCATGCATCAAAAGCACCATATGAACTTGAGACGTTTTTTTCCTACTTCTACCAATGCATTAAAAGTGCTGCAAGATCATAGAAACATTTACAAAAGTGCTTTTAAAATCATTATACTTTAAACCATTTAAATAAACTAAAAAGATAAAAATTTAACAAATATGCAACTTTGATCAACAAACTTATAAAAAAACAAGCTTTTTATTAAACCAAATATATAAAAATAGTCATTACAACAAAAAAAAGTGTGATAGAATAATTCACAACTTCATATAAGTGTCCTTACATTTTAAGTTGAAGTTGTTTGTTTCCATCTTAGAACCTTCTCTTTGCAATCAATGCTTGCAATGAAGAATCAATCACAATCAAGCTTAAGCGACAGCGAACAATGAGTCCCAATTTGTTAAAGTCATTGTCTTGAGAGGAGAGAGTAGAAATATTTCATGTTGAAGAATTCATACAGTCAAAATTCAAATACTCTTCTTTGCCATGACACCTGCAATTTTATATAAAAAAAATTTGTGCTGCACTTGAACAAAAAAAGCAGCAAAACAATTAAGTTTGACTATAGATAGTCACCACAAGTTCACAAAACTGAAATTCTAGGCCAAAATTTCAAAATGGGAATTAACAAGTAGAAAAACAGTCACAAAACTTGGGCCACGAGTTCAAAATGGGAATTAAACCTCTTTTATTCTTCAAAGAAGTTGATAGAAGGTTGAATTGGAGAAAGCCCTGAAGGTGCCACCAAGTACAACAGTTTCTAGTAACAGATACATGACAAAATAAAAAGGAAACAACTCCAATTACAGTTTCTAGTAACGGGTTATGAATCTACATCATATTTTCACTAAACCTGCCGTACTCTAAAAGGGGGCAGCGCTCATGTTCCTGTAGCACAGACAAAGTAAATTCATATATAATTACTATAATAGGCACTGAAAAGACAGGTTTAAAGCATATATTAAGCAATGAAACCACAGGTTTAATGAAACAAGTTTTTACTTGTAACAATGGAATAGAAAAGTTAACAATTCATATAATGAGCATGAGAAACCATAGGCTGATAATTATCTACTTAGAAAAATTATTCAATAAAGAGTAAGAGAGAAGTTGGTCGCAACTTGCATGGAATTTGACGACCCCAAAGATGGTTATCCCAACGGACAACTGTTAACTTTTGTGAAGACAGTAATCCCAACTGACAGTCATTAACTTTCACTAGCTTCTCCTGCATAACAAGAATTAAGCAGATAATATGACAATACACTGATGCAAATAAGCAGAGAGACACGGAAGGAAGCTAAGTTCGAAAATTTATATATATATATATCAGAAGAGGGTATAAATCCCATATGCACTGACTTAGTTTAACTACCAATATACAAAGGTGAATTTAGTTTCCAAAAATTTTATACTCACCAATTACCCTTGCAAGTCCTCTTCAACTTGTGGAATGGGGAACGGGGAGCAGTAGCTGCAGCAGCAACAGCTCTTGCAACATCTTCTGTGGTCTGCAGAAAAAGTGAAGCTCTCCAACCAGGGCTACCAGTGCCTTTCAGTGAAATCCAAAATATGTTAGTACTATAGCAAGGGAGAGCTCTACAGTAAAAAATAAAGATGCCCCCTAAATCAACAAAAAAAAAAAAACACTTGATGGAAATGTTTAATCTTACTTTAAGCTAGTTACGAACATTCCTGACTCAAGCTTCATGAGTTCAGTTAATGTCAAACAAGTTTAGACACAGCTTCATATTGATTTAACCAATGCAGCTATCACAATAGCATTTCCAGATAACAAAATCTGACTTGTATCCTCAAAAGGTATCTAAAGCAGAAAAATACTAACACAAAACAACAATCTAGCATCAGTATTTGGTAGCTTCTTACCAATAGAACACCAGTAGCAACAGCAGAGGTGGTAATGCAGTTACAGAAAACAAGAAATAGGGAATACTGGAAAAACTCCTTGTTCAGCTCATTAGGAACTCTTATGAATGCTTGATCAAATTTACACAAATTCAAATTGTGCAATATGCTAGACATAAGGTATGGAGTTAGTGCCTAGTGTTATGCAATTGCTAAATTTGACTTTTGCAATGTTCTAGAAACCTTTCTTCAATAGTAAATTTAATCAGAATCAAAACTCAGATTTCCATAGAAAATATCTCTACACATAAAAGAAAAGGTCCTTAAGTGTTAAAGAACTTACTTTTCTATAGTCTTCTTGTGCACTCTGATTCCACTGGAAAAGAAGAGGCAGCAAATCAGGCCGCTCTCTAGCTGAAACAAATAAAGTAAACCAAGAAATAAATTTAAAAAAAAAAAGATGATACAAAAGCCAAATTCGTTTTTAGGTTTTCAAAATCTCTATTCACCACAAAATTGCTATCTACAAACCAAACACTAGTGCCAACAAAGTGCTCTCAGCAGCTTCTTTCGTCTCAGCCCCAATCTTAAACCCGGCAAGATACCTATGGTAATCACCCTTCATCTTTTTGCATTCTTATAGAAAAAGAAAATCAAATGATCTCACAAACTCATAACCAACAGGGAAATTCAATAGAAAGCACAACCAAGTCTAACAAGGTCAAGTTAACTGATTCAGCAGATCCAACAAGTGATTGGTACTTCTTAGGTTTCTATCAGTTGTATCAATTGATTAAATTAAAAATTCAAAGTACCATAACAATGGACGTTTCTTAGAGGGAAAATGTTGGCTACTGTTAAATTTAAACAGCCACACATTTTGAAAATAAACTCAATGCTCAGGAGCTGTTCACTTGTAATAATCAGCCTTTTAAATATTCAGCTGCTACAAAATTTGGTGCAGCAAAGTTTACACAGACAGCTTAACAATTACCTACAATTGGCCAAGCACAAACAATGGTAAAAATTAAAGGAGACTGAACAAAGGCCTGTTATCCTGTGTTATGAATCAAAGTTAAACACTGGAACTAGTTTTACATACCTGCCTATCAATCTTCTAGGGCCTGAGCTGCTCCTCAGTCCCAGCTGGAGCAACAGACGGGTTATCCTCTGCCTTGTGCAGCTGTTCCTCCACCTTTGTAATCACCTTAGTAATTAAAGCAATCCTCTCCTTATCAGCGAGGCCCATAACTATACAAGTCTACAATTTGAGACACATGCATGCATCAACTCGTAAGAATTTGGATGAAGGCCATTAACCTATCAACTTAAAGGCTACCAAAATCCAATTTTCAGCATAACAATGCATTCCGTTGAACCAAAATCACAATTAACCTTGCATAAAGAATCATTTTTAATTTCAAATTTCAAATTATTAAGAGCATAAAGAAATTAAAGGAAACCGTTTACCTGTTGTCTTGCCAAAATGACCTTTTATCCAGTTCTGGAACTACAAGAAAAAAGAACAAAGCTGCAATTCAACAAAGCTGCTGCTCTTATTCTCAAATATATATAAAAAGAACACTATATATTTTTTAATACTTATTAATCAATGAAAATAATCCAATTAGATTTTGATATATTAAATCTCTACTGGGTGCTAGATCAATTGATGACAATGATAAAATGGAGAAAATTACAAGCTTTGAATCACTATCTTGATGGGAACAATGACTAATAAAAGATTCCTATAGTTAAAAGATCAAGCATAAGATTATCTCAGCATCCCACAAAGCTAACTGATGAAACTAAAACTTATCAACATGAATTTTTAGAGCGATAATTATACATGAAACAGGACAGGAATGCTATAAAATACCCAACTGATTCAAAATTTCAACAAATTCAAAAAAAATAGAGAGCTGTAAACACACTTAAGAAAGAAACTCAGTATCCTCTTCATTTTGATCCGCTTCCTTTTCATGGCAAAAGGTTAGTCATTGCCCTGTTCATTTTTATTATATTATTTAGTCATTTTACCATGTTTATATAGAACCTCAGTAAGGGAAGAGGAGCAATTTGGCAATTTTACCATGTTATACCATTACAAGTCCAAAATGTACAAATTATTGATGCAGAAATAATAAAATTCAAATAATTATGTGGTTTCATTTAAATGATGAAGCAAAATTAGCAGCACTTTACCAAATTCACAATCTTTACTACATTTGGCCTACAGGTGTAACTTGAAACCCATGGAAAGAAAAGTATCCCTGCAAATAATAACAAAGTTAGAAGAAGCCATTATATCATAATAATACTTGTCATATGGAGTCATAAGTTGCTCAATTCAACATCAATTTTACAAAAGTTGGAGATCAAATAAAAAAATTAGAACTGTTAATTGGAAAAGAAATCGCATATGATCACAAGTAAAACAGATTCTCGAGCAAAACAACTAATTCGTACATAATGTTGTGAAAAATCAGTAATTGAATTAGAGATTTAGAATTGGGGAATCACTTACGAGAAGGAAGATAGCTTTGTGCCATCTCGAACCACTTTTCGGCCGCATGCGCCTCCGCTGGAGAATCATCGTGCGTGAAATCGAAGTACATTGCATTATTTAGAGCCCTAAGCACATTGGATTAATCCTTTAGAATTCAAGCTTCAGAGTGTTCACCAACCTACTGGACTTCATCAACACTTTCTGGAACAGTCGTAGCCCTAACCTCGAAGCTTTCAGGTGTGGGAGGTTGCTTGTGAGGGAATTGAAAATTGGGAAGAGGCGAAAAAAAAAAAGAGACGGCGTGAAAATTTGGAACTCTTATTTGATTATTTGAAAGCGATGAAGTTGATTTGAAGAAAAAGGAAAAACGAAGAAGTTAATCTCACAAGAGTCTTGCGCGCAATCTATAACTAGGAGACGCGATTTCTAAAAAGCACCTTAAATTGGAAGTATCGGTGTTTTAATTCTCAATAAAACAGCGGCAGTTCTTAGGAGCATCGCAACAGTTGCGTCGTTAACGGCATATTTCTGTTGTAGGGAGTTAAATAGAAAATTTTTTTAATGATAAAATTAAATAAGACCTAACATTTGTCACTTTTTAAAATCTTGTTCCCAACTTTTTTTTTTCACTTAAATGGTAACTTCTTTAAAATTAAATTAATATTTTCACAAATTAATTTTTTTTTTATAATTTTTCTCATCTTTTTTTATTTATTTCAAAACCACAATTATAGTCGGAGTTAAACTGCATTTTATTAAAAGAGAAAGAACAATAAAAGAACAAAAAAAAATCAAATAATCCTAAAACAATCAAAGATTAAGATTGAAAGTAGACTTCAAGATTCGCTTTGGACACGTAGACAATGATACTTTTTGTTGGGATTTTTTTTTATTGCGACTTTTAATCCATTCATGGGTGTCCTTTTCTGACTCATTAGCTCAAAAGACTACTAAGTCAAATTCAATTTAAACAGTTATATGAGAATCCATCAGATCATTTTCTGTCGCATTATGAGGATCAGATTGATCACTATCAAATTCAATAATATTTTTCAATTCGTCATCATATTCAAATAACTCAGCCAAGATTTATTATAAATAGGGGAACGGTTATTATGAGCAATATTTGCATCAAAAGTATTTTTCAATTCGTCATCATATTCAAATAACTCAGCCAAGATTTATTATAAATAGGGGAATGGTTATTATTAGCAATATTTGCATCAAAAGTCTCACATACGGTGACAACATTATTTTGCGGATCATTAACTTTTTGAATTTGTTGATTTTCAGCTTAAATTTCATGTTGAATTTGATTGAGTACATGAAGCTCTAGATTTGGAGATTTGTTAACACTATCATCAACTGTTTGTTTTTTATTTATCCATCCAAATCTCCGGAAAATCTTTTCATAACCTTTTGAATAGGAATTTCAGCAGAAACTCTTGATTTTGGACACCAAATTTTCTTTTATCTTGATCTTCCCCTCAAGCCAAGATCACATGATCTCCCTCTCGAGACTAATTTCTTTCTAGTACGCAATTCAGTCTTATCATTATCCACCTTCTGTGGTTTAATATTTTTCCAATAATCATATGGAAGGTGGCATTTAGACAACCATATCTTGCAAAATTTTGGTAAGATTTCATATTCAATATCAATCCATATATGTTTTCCTTCTCGTTTAATTCGGATGGTATCCATAATTTTTTCCACAAGATCAATATCTATGAGCATTCTTGCATAGTGGCCAAGGTCTTCCTCTAACGTAGCTCTGTCAGTTAAGAACTCCAATTTTTTTAGATATATCAGTCAAAATCTGCTTATCCCAATATTTCCATGGAAAAGAGTAAAGTTGAACTCATACCTGAGCGGTGGTGGATTTATGTGCCATAGGGTCAAAAACAGGTACCCAAGGTTGAAGATGAAAAATACTAGGCTTTAAACCTACCACTCCCTAACTCCAAATAGCTAATATGGCTTCCTCTGATAGTAGAAGAATATGGTAATAACCTTTATCCAAAGAGATCACAACTAAGGCTCATGAAGATCCCAAAATCTATTTAATGTTTCTTTCAAATCTAAAAATTTCCAAGGAGTATTACCCTTATTCAACATCAATCTCCCAATTAATGAGAATTCACGAAGTTTAATTCTTCTATCATACGTAGACTGAGAGATTTTAACAGAAATAAAACTACTGATATCTGAAATAATGGTTGAATCATTAGCAACATATGAGACATCAACAACCTTTAACACTTACGAAAAGGTTTGGATTGGCTTTTTTAGTCGAACAGGCAGTAGCCGAGGGGGCAAGCCTGTGTGCTGAAGGAGCTCCGAAAAGAGCAGTTTCGGTGGCCCAGAGGTAGTCGAAAGGTCAAACATGAGGTGTCATGCATGTTTCAACCAGCTAGGGCTCCCTCCTCTCTCAAAAGTCTTCTTCAACTTACACATTGAAACCAAGAGCTCTCTCTTTATATGTGATTGTTTTTTCTTTGCCTGTTGTTTACAAATTCAGAGATTTTGAGTTTGCTAGCATTTTCTTCAGAGGAATTAATGAATGTGATAGTTGAAGGAGGCGTACGTACTACTCTGGTTAAGCAACTTCAAGCTCCACCATCAAGTGAAGATGATCGTAATTCAAAGCTATCTGAGCATGAGGTTGAGAAGGGGAGTGCTTTTGCATTAGGATTACTTGCTGTGAAGGTTATTCAGTCATATACATCATCTTATTTTTCAATTTTTGAACGAATTTTCTAGTATTATCGGAAGTTTCCTCCTGTTCAATAATCAATTGCATTATTATGTTCAATAATAGATTCCTAATTATATTTTTCAACTTGTATCCTTTAGTGCAATATATATACCCTATATTTTAATGTCATTACTGCAGGGTTTTATCTAATTTTTTCCTAGCTACATTATCTGGCAATTATTGAGTGAATTCTTTAGGAAAAAATTTGTTTTTATCTTCTATGCTCTTGTTCTTGAGTAGTTAATGACTTTAATTTTTATTGCTGATTCTTATAAATTTGAAGGTTCATTGATTTTGGTTGGTGGTAATCCTAGGTAAGCAAGAGTACTCCATTATTACAGGTATGATTACACATTTGGCCACATTGATTGATTCCTTTCACATGCTAAGAATTTATCTTTATTTATTTTGGGTTGATTCTAAATGATCTTCTCTGTTGTCTTTCATATTTCTATTAAATGTTATATCCTATAGTCAACTTCTATGATTTTTGAGATGGGTGCATTAATATCTAAAGGACAAGATCAAGGTAAACTAGCTCATCGAAATACTGTTACCACTGTTTTTTATTGCTGTTTTGTTTTCACTGAACCTGTGTTTTGTTGATGCTGGTTTTTTTCGCATTTAGCTGCCTTGTGAGAAATATGGTGACTGATATATTTGTGCTACTATTTTATTTGCTACTGTTTTGTTCTCACTAAACCTACATTTTTCTTGCTGTTGTTTTTTTGGCATCTTACTGCCCTATCTTTTAAAGTGGTACAACAGCCTATTTTTGCTGCATTTGTCTCATTTATCCTCATGCTTTTAGCATAGGCCCCGAGTTCTTGTCCAGTAACATAAATAATGAATGTGTGTTTCATGGCTTAACATTTAAAAGTTTCTTATGCCTAGAACTTCATTTAATATGATGTTATGAATTTTTGGCTCTTGAAATGAGATTATTTATTGAATGCTCTGCTACCTTTGGATTGGCTTTAAACTGAGCAGTCTCTATACCCACTAAATAGGAGACTAGTATTTGCAAATTTAAATACTTAATTACTATTTATTTTTGTGCTCCTTTTGATTTTTTTTCAATATACTTTACTTTCTATTCTAAACTTAATTTGATTATGTCACGTGTGCAGTATAGTTTTGAATGAAGATATGACTTGTGAAGTTTGTAAAGTTAGTAGCTGAAGCTAGACTTAATATTCACAGTGACTGAGCTACTGAGGTATAATTTCTTTCCTTCCATTATTTTTTAAAATAAAATTTTAGTGGTTATATTAGGTGTTGTTTTGGATTTTGCTTGAAATGAGTAGTGGTTTTGTTGTTTTTGCATTATTGGTTTTGCAGGTAGTCTTAGTTTTACAGTAGTGATAATGCAGGTTATGTAATTTTTTTAAAAAACTCGGGTTCTGTAATTTTTGGTTCTACAGGTTTAATTTTTTCACAAGTTAATTTGGTTATGCAGTGTTGGTTCTGCAGTACAGTTTTGTTATTTCTGTAATTACTTTTTGAATTTGGGTTTATTTTCTGAAATTTGGTTATATTTCTTAGAGTAATGGTTATGCTGGTTCTAAAGTACTTGTTATACTGGTTCTACAGTAGTGGGATTGTTAAAATTAATTTCTTATGAAGTAGGCTTTCATTTTGTGTTATATTGAACTTTCCAGTTTTGTCGTAAATTTGGTTATATTTTCCTATAAAGTATTAAGGTTTTGATTGTTTTATAACTTCATTATTTTGCTTTTCTATTTTCAGGTGGGGAACATTTTTTATGAATTACGTATCGGAAGATGGAACTTTACCGTAGAATGAATTTTATTTTGATATTTTATGAATATTTCTATTATAATATTTTTTAGTATATTTCAATTATGATTATTAATTTGTGAATGTTTATGAAACTTTTTAAATATCATGAATATTTTAATATATTTAATATTATTATCGTATTTTTGTTATTTTAAAGTGTTGTAAATAATTTCAATTCATGTTGTATTATGTTATTAAAATATTGTAGCATGTGAACAGAAAAGTGTTACCTTAGGTAAAAATAAAATTGTTGCAACAAAAAATTGTTATCTTAGATAAAAGAAAATTGTTGCAACAAGAAAATGTTATCTTAGATAAAAGAAAATTGTTGCAAATTAAAAAATATTATAATAGATAAAAATTGTTGTCAAACATAAATTGCTGTCTTCGAGTCAATAAAAAGTTACTTTTTTTCGTAACTAGTGTTGCATTAGGTCTAATAATGGCAACATTTTTTTAGCATTGCATTTGAGTATAAAAAGTGTTTCCACATACTCTTAAGGTAACGGTCAAAATCCTAACAGTTTTAAAAAGGTGAATATGTTATTTTAGATATCTAATGCAATATAAAAATGGCCTAATATAACTTTTTTTCGTTGTATTAGGCCATTTATGGTGTAGTGAAATAAAAGAAAAAAGGTGTAGATTGGTGATTTCATATCAAAATTAGTCAAAAATTACGTCCAATTACTTAAGAAAGATAGATAGTTAGAAAAAAAAAATTTTGAGAGAAAAGACAAGGCTAAGGTTAGAGAACTTATTGGAAAGACTTTTATTAGGTTTGTCTTAGATGTTCTTATGTTAATTTAAATCAAATTGTTATTACTCTAATTCCATAAATTTTATTTATTAAGTTTGTGCAATGCGAGATCAAATTGATTAACTGTATAACAAATAGGTTCAAATAATTTCTTCCACAAAACTCAATCTGCTTTTGTCCCTTGGTGTTTAATCACAGATAATGCCCTTGTTGTTTTAGAAAATTCTCATTTCCTAAGGCTCCAATTGTTTTAAAACAAAATATTTTTTAGGAAAATATTTTTCGTATTTTCTTGCGTTTGGTGCATGCAAGAAAATTGATCAACGAAAAATATTTACATGGTCATAGAGAAAACTAAGCAATTTTTTAGAAAAATTACTCCTTCTGAGAATGGAAGATCATTTTCCAAATTAAATTTTGACACGTTTATTTAAAAAAAAATAAAATTAAACATATATCCACTAATTGATTTATTAACTAATAACAATCACTTCCGAGAAACTCTAGACACCACCGACAGCCGATCATCGGAAAATTTTTTAGAAAACATTATTTTATGAATTTTTTTATACTTAGTTATAAATTAAAAATATTGAATTTTGAATATTTTAAATATTTTAATAACTTCTTATATAAAAAATAAAATATGTTAAAGCTAAGATTCCATGTAGACTAGGTTAATTTAATCATAAGATGCATTTCCTTTTTCTGTTCTTTTGAATGGTTTTTCATGTGCTAACTTCAATTCTCAGAGAGGGCTATATTAAGGAGACCCATTATTTGTTTTTATTTATTTAAAAAGAAGGGAGAATGGGCTTTTATGGCTTCCACTTTTTGAATATTGCAATGTTGGATGCTTAATATTGGAGGCTACCATGCTATTTTAAGTTTTAAAGAGTAGATATTTCTCTAGATATGCTTCCTTTATAAGATAAAATCCTAGCTACTCTTTGATTGAAAAGGGGTCTAGATGGTCAGTTGGTAATGGGAAAACAATTAAAATTTGATATGATGAATGGCTACATGAGCAAAATAGATTTAAAGTATGGTCACTAAACCAAATTCTACCCATGGATGCTAAGAATTCCTACAACTGTCAATTGAATCTTCATTGAATAGCTAGATGTTTCTACCTTTTGAACAACAGCAAACTCAACCCATCCCATTAAGATTTAGGTAAAAATGACAAGTTAATATGGCATGCAAATTACATGATGAGCAGTTCTTACCACCTAGCTTTAAAACTATCTTTTGATTCTAATAGTATAACCTCGAGCTATTTTAATTCATCTTCTCACTAGCATTATTGCATCATCAAGTCCCTCTAAAAGTTTTACACTTCTTTTGGAAAGCTTGTAAGTCCATTACCTATTCAAATTTATTAAAAAGAAATCTTAATATCAAAATGGTATGCAAGAGGTGTAAGGTTAAGAGTGAAATAGTAGAGCATGCTCTCATGTATCACTCATTGGTTTCTCATTTTTTATATGTCTGCCCTTTGAGTTTGTCACCTACTTCTACAACTAGTTTTTGTGATTGAGCAGGATCGATCTTTTTGTCACCAATTTATTTATCATGTTGGCTTCGAGAATTTGATTTTCATATAGTAGCTTATATTTTCAGAATTCTCAATACTACCACTAGTAAGTTATGATATTTTCAACTACTGTTTTACATAAATTTATAGAGTAATCATGAAACTCAACTATCCCAGCACCTGTAATTAGGTGAAGACGGTGGGAAAGAGCTGAAATTAGAATAATTAAAATAAATACTAAAGCAACATTTTTTTTCTACTTCCGGGGTGGGTTTGGGTGCTGGGATAGTATATTGATGGGATATTGTATGAGCATTGGAAGTATTGAGATAGTATATTGTATGAGCATTGTTTTTTCTCTACTGCATTTGCCATTAATATATTGATGGCAAATGCAGTAGAGAAAAAATAATCGAATGCTCATAACTTTACTTGTTGATTCAATATATTTTATTGGAAGCTTCAAAGTTTGATGGGTTTTTTTTATGTTCTCATGCTTGTAGAGAATCAAACAATCTAGCTCATTCATTAGCTAATTTAGCTTTATCTTTAGATTATATGAAAATGGCATGGCTATCTGAGTTCCTTTCTACTATGGACCTCTTGCCCTATGATGATGTATTTTCTTCAATTTCAGTATAATGAAATCTCACATAAACTAAAAAATTGATTTGAAAAAGGAGCAAAGTTCAGATATTATTGTCATTAGTTTTTTTAAAATGCAATATCCAAATATTATTAGCTTGACACAATTTTCAGGCTTAAATAAAAAAAAAAAAAAAACAAATTTCCACCAACTTTAGAAATTTAAATTGTTTTTTTAGGGTAGATTAGCATAATTCATTAATTCAAATCATCAATGGCTAAAACAGAAACAATATTCTCAAGAGGATTAATAAACTACTTGTAACACCTTATTCCAATTGCTATACAATTCAAAACACAATTCACATAAGCATATTGACATTTCAAGTATTCACTTTATACACAACCAACATACCATAATAAACAGGCCATTCATAGTAAGTTTAATCTCTGCAAATATATCGTCACACTGATACTTTTATCTTTAACAGAACTTATAAACAAGGACAAACTATATATACATATGTAAAATGTTTTACCCAAACTATATGCTTATCTATAATACAAGGAGAGAGAAGGAGTGATACTTAACCAGTGACCTTTGATCTATTCTCTATCTACAATGATTTAAATTTCAAAATAGA
>CAOJBK010110162.1:0-17491 GCA_948294925.1 Codiaeum variegatum
TGTCAACACTTGATACAGTAATGATCTTAGGATCCCCATATGAATATGTATATAAAAGAAACAAAGGCAAAAATAAATAAATAAACCCAGTAGACCTAAAAGATCACCATTGTTATCAAGAAAAGAAACTTTTCAATCATCAGGAGCACAAGGATGAGCAAGAGCCAAAACAATTTGTCTCTGAATAGCTTTTTTTGCACCCACAACAAATGCATGAGATTTTTCAATACTTGTAGAGAAAAAGGCATAAGTGAATCAACATATGATTATACCCAAATGACCAGTTTATTTAACCTAATATCCATAAATTGACAATTAAGAAAGAAGCACAAAATTATTATCAAAATATAGGAGGATAAAATGCCAATTAGACAACTCAAAGATGCCAAAATATAAGGAAATTGCATTTTCCAAGATTTTTTACTAGCAAGGTGACCAAAATGCACTCTCAATCATGCATACATATCAAACAATAATAAAATGTATGTATCTAGAGAAGCAAATGGAATTATTAGACTTGAGTTGCATTTCCTTTTGTGAGTGAACCAAACCTTCAAAGAGAAGATCATTAATGATTGCTTCCCAAATTTTTTGCCCTTTAGCTCAGCAAAGAAATTCCTCTAGTTGCTTCAAAAAAAGATCAATATTTTTTTATTTATATTGAGTTGAAAGGGCTATAATAATCTAGTAGCAATAATAAGTAACAAAACAACACTCTTGAATTCCAAAGTGACTTTGAAGAATTGGGTCCAATAACAGGTCATTGCTAATCAAATATTTTGTAAAAATTGCTAGAAAAAAAATAGATCTTGGATAGAAGAAATACCCCATCATCAAACATGGCATCTCGGATAGGATAACACACATTCTAAATTTCTCTAATAATAAAATAACTTACGATTGCACAATGAATATAAAACATAAGTAAAATGGAATACCCACAATGCAACCCCATAGTTATCAGTGCTAATACAATGGAAAAAAAAAACACAAGTGATTGAGAGGTTATCGCTGCCCCATTGCAATGATGATTATAATGGCACCTAGCACCTATCCACAAAACCCAATTCACATATAGTACACACAATTAGCCACTCCATGCCACTCTAGATATTAAGTGTATCTGGTTTACCTGTGGGATGTTATTAAGTGTATATGGTTGCTTGATGGCACAACTTTGAGTCTCGGATTGCTTGACGAGATAGCTTTAAGTCTTGGATTGTAGTTTAGCTAGTAGTTCCTCTCATAGCTTATCCCATGGCCTCAGTAGTTATAGTTGAACAGTGAGTTGCCTCATTTGACGTGCCACTAGGATTTGCTTGAACTATTTACATGTGTAGACTCTATTTAAATAAAAAATTAGCATTAAATTATATGCTTTGGTGCTCCTTTTTCATCTAAGATAGACAAAAATAAAGGAGAAAACAATAATAAATTCACTTAAACAAAGTACACCACAGTTGCTAATATGAATAAAAAAATAGATAGGCAAGTCAGTATGAGTTAATAAATGAAAACATACACAAGTGTCTCCATTTTCTATCAACCAAACAACTTCACAAAAAATGGCAGCCATAGTAAGAAGTATTGTTATGAACAAAAGCAAAACAAAGTCGCTCTCAATCTTTAGTGGAAACTAGAAGCAGTCTCATGTAAATTTCAACATTCCAAAGTGTAGCTTCAACAGTCAGCAGAACATGTGAAGAAATTCTAAATACAAGTGCAATTATATTTATCTAATATGGTTTAATTCTTATTTTCTCTTGCATTTGACCAAAATTGCCTTTTGATGTTCTAGAATGAATAGTTGGCCTTCTATTTTTATATTCATATCTCTTTATATTGTGTGAATTGTTTTCATATTTAATGGCTTCTTGAGTTTTGAACAAATGTATGAAATAATTGGATATTTTATCCAATGAAATGTATGTTCTTCTAAGGTTTTACTTTTTAAAGTTCAGAATAACATCCTTTGCAATTTATCTCTAACAAGAAAAACATTCTAGAATCTCAATTGCACTCCTAAAAAAGTATAAGAACATCAATTATTATACCATTGGCAGAGCACAAAATGAACAAAGTTGCACATCTTCCTCATCATGTTCCAATACCAGTTCTAATTTATCACCTTTGTGCACCAAATCACATGGTTTAAAACTAAACTTATTAACTCAAATAAACATCAATTTCAAACTATAATTCCAATCAATCCCAAAATCAAACTAATCTAATTTCAAATATAATAATTATTTCTCAAGAGTCAAATATGAAATTTTAGGATTCAGAAATTACCATCATAGAAGTGAGTGGGAATAAACTCAAATCCATACTTGCATAGTATGGGTTTTCATTCCATTCCATTCCAAGGTATTGAACCAAACGCCCCCTAAATCAGTATCCTCTCCAATTTTTTGGATGACTATTCCCTGAAAATCATTCTTACTATATCTTCGATCAATTTCACTTGATAACATAGTGTTCAATTTATTTTAAAACCCTTCAAATAGTGCAAAAATATTTTGTTCCAGGTTATTTCCTTTAACAATTCAAGCCATGTCTACCTTAAAAGCACTTTTTCCACCTTATAAAAAGAGCTTAAATATGGTGTTAAGACAGTATAATCAATTAGAAATCATAGGTGGTGCTCAAAGGATACAACAATGTCAGTATGAGCATAAATATATGTCTGAGGTACATTCACAAGAATTAAGTGTTCGCTTAATTGGGTGCAAGCAATCTTATTATATACAACTCTGATAAGTGGCTAAAGTGACTGCCATTAGTAGAAAAATACAAATCCTGAAATTTGAAGATTCAAGAGAATATCACACTATGAAATTCACAAATTGTATAGTATAGCCTCTACACTTTAGAGCAGTTGTGTTCTAGCTTCATAAAATTTTGTATTACAAATATAACCTTACAGTATTTAGGATACCAAGATCACAATTTTATTATTTGGGTGATAAAAACCAATTCAATAAGCAATCAAAACTAAAATTAATAAGCAAACAATACCAATTTTTTGCCCAAAGAGGTTTGAAATGAACTGTCAAGCAAATCTTCCCTCCTCTATACATCTACAAACACCAATTTCATTTTTTTTAAAGAAAGAAAATTCAAAATAAACAAAAAAAAGTCAAACCTTTTAGGTCTTGCCATCGAGTTCACGTAGTTTGATCTCCGAAGCCGTTGATGGATAAGTAACTGGAATATCAAATTAGAGATCAAATTCGTACTTGAGGAGGTTGTGAACGTACCAACACTTGCCGATCCGCCTTGTTTCGTCGGGATTGGCGGCGGAGATACGCTAGTGGCTGGCTCGAGAATGGTAGCTGGAGAGCTTCGTCTCTCTCCCTCTATCACTCTCTATTTTCTTGTCTCTCTCCCTCCGGCTCATTCTGTTTTGTTGGTTCTGTTTGAGGTGTGGGATTTTAGTTTTTATATTAAAACATTACTAACCCCTTACCAATCCCAAAATTGGGTCGGTAAATATTAAAACCTCACCGCTAAATTTTCATGAAAATATTTGATTTCTCTCCACTATGTTACTGAACACTTACCGACCCAAAAAATGGTCATTAATTATCGACCTAATTAATTCGTCAGAAACTGGTCAGTATATTTTTTGTGGGAAGTTAATAATTTTTTGCTGTCAATTTAGTGACGACTTACCTACCCCAAAATTGCGTTAGTAATTTAGTGACCCATTTTTTGGGTCAATAAGTCGTCAGTAAATAATTTATTTAATTTTTTCCTTTATTGCGTTACAATTTGGTCAGTAAGTATAATTATTAGGTCGGTAATTACTGACTCAAAAAATTGGGTTAGTAATCGGGGTCGGTAAATCGCTGTTTTCTTATAGTGTGTGCTACTAGCTTGCTGAAGCAATCAACCCTTGTGTTCTCATGTTAGATAGACCTAAGCAGGTATCTATTAAGTGCCACTAGCCTTCTTGTGAGTTTCTGTACTTCTTTTAGGTTCTTGGGTGGTGACATATCCAAAATGGCCTGCACCTTATCCAGATTTAGCTCAATTCCCTTCCCACTCATTTGGTAGCCCAAGAATTTGCCTTTATGGATGAAGAAGGCATATTTGTCTAGGTTTAGCTTTAAGCCATACTCGTTCATTACTCAAAACACTTCCTCAAAGTCTTGAATGTGGGATTCAAATGTTTGGTTTTTTATGATCATATCATTCACATATGCCTCTAAGTTTCTTCCCAGGTGGTCTTTAAAGATTTTATTTACCAACTGTTGATATGTGCCCCCCGCATTTTTTAGTCCGAAAGATATAGAAGTGTAGCAGTATGTCCCCTTGTCTCTGATAAAGGAAGTTTTCTCCTCATCCTTTGGGTGCATCTAGATCTGGTTATACCCTTGCTTAACATCTAAGGAAGACAAATGTCCATACCCCGCTGTCGAGTCCACCAGCTTATCTACCATGGGTAAAGGGTAGGAGTCATTGGGACATACTTTGTTGAGGTCCTTGAAGTCCACACACATTTGGTAGGACCTGTTGATTTCTTTATTAGGACCACATTGGCCAACCAATCTGGATAAAGAACTTCTTTGATGAATCCAGCCTTTAAAAGCTTATCCACTTCTTCATCAATGACTACCTATCTTTCTACTCCAAAGCATCATTTTTTTTTCTTGATGGACTGATATGAAGGGTCCACGTTCAGTTTTTGAGTTATGACTTCCGGCTTGATGCCAAACATTTCTATGGAATTCCAAGCAAATGTTGCTTTGTTGCTAGCCAGAAAGGCCTTAGCCTCCTCCTCCTCTTCCCCTAGAAGACTAGCATTAAGTCAGAGGCATTTCTCGGGTATCATGTCCTCTACTGGAAATTCTTCTAACTTTTCAACCAACTAAGTCCTCTGGGGGTTGGCTTCTCATTCATCTGGACCATGCCTACTTCCTCAACTTCTATGTGAATCATGGTCCGCCTCTTTCCAATAGGCTTTGCTATGTTTCCCTCTTTTGGTGTCCTAAATATATTTAGATTCGTGCCATTAGGCAATGGAATCCAGACCTTTCTTCTTCTAACATTCACATCAGTGTCAAAATCATAGAGTAGGAGCCTCCCCAATAGCACATTGTAGGTCATTAGGACTTTCACTATAACAAAGGTGGCCATCAAAGTTACTTCTCTTGGTGGTTTCCCCAAAGTGAAGGGGACTGTAATAGTTCCTGTAGCTGGGATGACTGTCTGATCCTAAGTGCAAACAGAGTTTTCCAATTCTGTCAAGTCTGACTCCTCTAGCCCCATTTTTACAAATGCTATGTCAAACAACACGTTTACTGAACTTCCATCAACCACAAATACTCGTTATACATTGTAGTTGTTTATGATGGCTATTATGACTACTGGATCTGATCGTGGCCTATATTGTTATTCTTCCTCTTCTACTGGTCTCTTGGTTCCATTATAGAACACATACTCCGACTTCTCCTTCTTCTGGGATAAAGCCTTTACCTTATTGCTTCTCAGGGCAACTTCAAAAGGTTTTCCCGTTAAGTAGGCCACATTCCCTGTTGATCCATCATTAATGACTAGGGTGTTAGACTTCCCCTAGTCCGCTTGATTCGTGCTAGCCTGGTCTTTTTTCACAAAGCCTTATAGATATCCTTGCTTAATGAGCCTCTCAATTTCTTCCATCAATGTTGTGCATTCATTAGTGTCGTGCCTGTGGGTGGCGTGAAACTTGCAATAACAAGCCTTGTCCCTTTTATCTAGATCCTCCCTCAAGGGTTTGGGCTTCAGCCAAATATCTCTATTTTTTAACAAGGCGAACACTACTTCTGGGATAGCCGTTAGTAGAGTCAGTTTCGAGATATCTGGGGCATTTTTAGTCCCAGCCTTAGTTTTTTTGGTCGAGCTAGCTGTATCTAGTTTCCCATTGTTTTTTTTCTTTCTTATTTTCTTCTCCAGCTCTGGGACTACCTCTTTCACTCTCCTTCTGGCCAATTGGCTATTTTTGTATGCCTCATCATGGCGGATGTATTTATGAGCAAGAGGTATAACTTCCTCTAAGGTTTGTGGAGCCTTTCCACTGAGGGCTTTGAAATACCCATCATGGATAGTGCCATTTTGTAGTGCTTCCACAACCCTAGATTGATTAAGCCTGGTCACCTTTAAAGCTTCTCTATTGAACCTGGCTAGGTAGTCCCTCAAGGGCTCCTCCTCAGACTGTTTGACTTATTCTAAGGCTCGAATGGTCATTTTTTAGGGCATGCTCAACTCAAAGTGCCTTTAAAAGCTTCTTACTTACTGCTCAAAATTTGCTACACTCCCTGGTTGCAAACCATCATACCATTTTATTACAGCCCTCCTCTAAGGATCCTCTAAAGGCTCTACACTTAATGGCCTCACTAATGTAGTGCAGTTCTATTGCATGCTTATAGTCCATTAGGTGGGTATAAGATCGATGGAACCATTATACTTCTTGATATTCTATACTTTAAACTTGTCCGGCATGTGATATTCTACAACATTCGGAACAAAGGACGATTTCAAAGCCAACACAAAGTTTAGATATCCTAAGCTCTTGGGCCTATTTTGGCTCACGACCTCCTAATCATCTACCCTATCTCTCTGGTGATGTGACCTTTCTGGAGATTCCCTCACATTGCTTCCTCTTCTCTCATGATGGGAGTGTATGGTTATTGATCTAGTCTACCTAAAAGGTTCTCCAGTGCTACTCTCCAGGGATCTACTTCTTCTTTTATCTCTTCCCCTCACACCTGATCTCTCCCTTTCCCTTCTACCATCATCTACTCTATCCTTTCCCTCTCCCCATTACTTTATCTTTTCTAGCTTCTTTTCCCTCTCTCCCCTTGTGGCTTTGCTTTTCTCTACCCCCTACAGCATTTTCTCCCATCACATCTCTAATGACTGATCTCAGCTTACTCCCTAATCCAGACTCTTCCCTTCTTCCTTCATTTCCCCCTTTCCCCTCTGATGCGCCATTTAGGTTAAGGCTCCTATTTACTCTCCTTACATTGGCGCCTTCTGAGTCTCCAAGGGGATTAAGGTTTTGTGGTGGGGTGTTTTATAGGGCTTTTGCAATTTGTAGTAGGGTGGTTAAGAGTTGGATAGTTTGAGGTAAGGTTTCTTATAGGTTAACAGGGGTGGTTGGAGTGGAAGACTGTGCACTAACTTGTGTTGGTTCCAGGGGCGGTATTTGGGCGAGAAAGCTTTGTAGGATTTAGGCTGGTGTTAATTTTTCTAGTGTAGGTACTACAACAATGGGGTTTGGTGGGTTAAGATAGATGCTAGAAATATTGCCATGAGGTATTTGGGTGTCATCTACAAGTCTTTCTCCATATTATCTCCCATTCTTAAACATGAGTCTGCAATTTGTGACTCAAGAAAATGATGAATTTCTGGACAAAAGAAATGTTTTAAGAACTTATGTGAACAGAAAAATATTTTTCCCAGACGGCGCCAATTGATGGGCTGAACTCAATCAATAATGTTGAATCCTTAAGTCACTGCTAAGTCTGAATCTAGTGGGCTTTGGTTTAAGGACCTGTAGTCATAGAAAGACTGGTTAGAGGGGGCCAGGCGTTGCCTGGCAATGGCCCTTCGATGGTCAAGTTATTGGATGGCTATTGGAGAATATTTTCCCTTAAATGTGTTCTTGAGTTACAGAGAGAAAGAAGAAGAAGAAGAAGCTCAATCTCATCTATCTCTTGAACGTGAAGGGCTTTATATAAGGCTCTATGGTACGATTTTATTAGTGGTCGGACGACTAAGGACGTTCCTTGGTAAGCAAGGATACCGTTGGATCAAAGGAGACTGTACTTGGGCTGAGGTGGCGGGCGGTGATTGGTCCACCGACTTGAATACACTCCTTTATCTCTATTTACTAGTGTCCTGTAGTGGTTATGTGCAAAGGGTGATGCAACCAAGGAATCCTCAAAGCAAGTTTGCAAACTTATTGATCATTTTCCATTACACTATGAGAGATCAAGAGTAAAGAAGTTCAAGAAAGCTTTGAATTCATTCATGAGGCATGTGATAGATAAGTATGTGAATTCAAGTAATGATGATCATGATTTTGATGAAGAACATAAGTTAGTGAGCTTAATTGCTTATGTTGAAGCTATTTAATTTACTATTAACTATTTGTTGTTAATAAAGGAAGATTCAAGAGTGTTCTAGAGAAATTCAAGAAATTCTAGAATTTTTTAAAAGTCAAAATCAGCAGTCAACAAGTCAAAAGTCAAATAGTCAATCTCCTTCCAAAATAAGAAATACTACATATACTTCTGCTAATTGGAAAAGCAATATTTTTCTAAATTGGAAAAGGAATTATTTTTTCAAATTGGTGAATGATTTTACTTTTTCAAGATTTGTTTAATTTAGTTAATTTGTTTTAGAATATGAATAATTATATTTCTTATTTTCCAAGCCAAAGTTTTAATTCCTATTTTAGGATAGATTTTATTTTATATTACTTAATTATATAAGGGATTTATCTCTATAAATACCTCATTTCAACCCTAGCTCTTTAGTGGTTGTCTAAATTATAAACTTTTATAAAATAAAGTATGAATTATTTTTTTTACTTTGTTCTTTGTGAACTTTACAAACTATTTGTATTATTTTCAAAATTCTATATTGTCAAATCAATTGCAAAACTTATTATTAAGCTTTTGAAATTATGAGACATATATCTTTTTATAGTTAATGATCTTGTTTCATCTATAAATAAGAGTTTTAACTACATCAATCAAGTTACCTACCTCTTGAACGATCATTGGCAAGTTCTAAATATATTGATCTTGGTTCTACCTCAATCTATAGATAGGGATCACATTAGAGGAGGCAGCTCCCTGACAGGTGTGTGTTGTGTCAGAGTGCGTACTCCTATACTATTATACTATGATGGTTGAGGCTGTTTGTCCTCTTGCTTCATGCCAAATCAATGGTGCTTTCGTGATATTCGGGGTCCAGGACTCTTGATCTGGAGACTTACTTTCGAATCTAATGGCCTTCTTGGTTCCTAAATCCATTTGAATGAACTCAGATCTCCCCATAAAAAGTCCTTCCATTGGGATAGACCTTCATTTTGAATCTATGCCCATCTCAATTGAGCTACCTATTTAATCGGAGCTCTATCAAATATTATTCTTATTTAGTAAGTTAAAGTTTTATAAATAATTAGCATTATAAAAATTTGCATACAACTTTTATTAAATTATTATTAATTAAAATTTTAATAATTTTATTATAATTTTTTTAAAATTATTTATATTTATAAATTTAAATATTTTATTATAAGATTTGTTTGTTTAATAATTTTCACGTCTGAATTATATGTTAAATCAATAGTACTATATTATATTATAAAATTCACCATTAAAATTTATCTAATCACATGAGTCATTTCATACTTTTTATTTTCTTATTTAAAAAATGGATTTAAGCTATGAGAGGTATACTTTATTTTATTAGTTTAATGCGGTAAGCACACATGTATGCACTTTGAGGAGAGAAAGTGCTGGAAGCTCCAACTCATCATATTCTATCGTTATATAGTGGACCCAACTACACCAGATCCGTACCTCCCCAACATAAGCACAGCATAGCATAAAAATAAACGGTCAGCGGTCAATCACATTCACATCCACCCTTTGGTAGCCCCACTCGAACTCCTGGACCTGATTTACCCGGTGATGATCTCTCTCCTGCCCGAATCTCTCTCAACAGTTCTTCGTCCGATCCAATAATTCACATCCATTTTACCCCTTTTTACTTACCCCCACAAAACAATTTCACTTTTAACCACCTATTTTTACATCAAAATGACAAAAAAATAAAGTCTCTCATAATATTTTCAACTAGGCAGCAATCATTACTGTACTAATATAAATTAATAATGAACATCTAAATAATTTATTTGGCAAAAATATCTAAATAAGTTTTTAACGTTTAATTTACTACCATGCTTACCATTAAAAATATTTAAATATGAAGTACTCATTTATATAAAACTTATTAATTTTTTTTAATACAGTGGATGCCGAATAGGTTGCGAGCTATATAACAGGGATAGCCTACCTCCTTAACACGCGATATAAAAGCGAATCACACTTAGTGTAGAGAAGAGAAATCGAATCCGGGACCTCAAACTTTCAAAAGTAGTGCTTTGAAATGTTTATTTTATATTTTTTTATTAAGTAGTAAGGTGATATATATAGCATACATATTTGATGGAGGTTGTGACGTCTCCAAGTGAGGAATCAAGCCTTCTAATAAGATCAGGAATAACTTGCATAAGGAAATAGGTCAGAAGGAACCTGACGGATGTTCGATTGGAATCCTCTGATGCTCAAGTTATTTAGAGAATTGTGAAGATGTAATAGAGCTCTTAAAGTACGAAGTGAGAAAAACAGTTACCTTATATGGGATGCTCATTGGTCATTTTATATGGAATGAACTCATGTATCCGGGACATGTGTCAATGTTGAATAGACTTAAAAAGTATCTCTGATGGGAGTGCAATGTGATTGAGGGTTGGTAAATGACAAGGACAACTGTCTTATAAAAGTTCCGAACCTTGAAGTATGAGTCTCAAATCCTGAATGTCGAGGGACCAGTCAAATGGGAGTTCAGAGAATTACTTATAATGAACTAATTATAATTGGATCCAGACTCTGGTAGTGAAAACTCGAACTATAGTATTAGTGTTTCATATCAATAATATTTAACTAAAAACTTTGATTCTAGGATTTGTGTCAATAATTATTTATTTTGATATAAATCATTAAATGTTTTCATTGTCATAATTCTTAATCATCTCAGTATTGAAAAAAAAATTACCTTAATTTAATTAGAAATTTCAAGTTGAACTTTAGAGTATATAGCTATTTAAACTATTTTTGAAAAAAAATATTTTAAGGTATCATTTGGAATCATCTAGTCTACTTTTCAGGAAATACACTTTCCAATAAATACATTTTACATGAAGTTATTTCCTAAAAAGTGGACTTTTCGAAAAATAATAGTATATTTGGTTTATATACAACTTTTTGAAAAGTAAATTTTATTTGTTGACTTTTATTATTTTTTCTTTATTTAAACTCAGAAATTCAAACTTCCTAATTCCTTCTAAAGAAATGTATTTCTTCCAAACTCAGCAAGTAGACTTTTAACTTTCGAGGAAGTTTTTTTTAATAATTGTAACCAAACAATAAAAGAATTTGAGCTTTCCAGGAAGTGCTACATCTTGAGCTAACTTACCCCATACCTAACGATATCTAAAACTTTTTGAAGTCAACTAATCTATCTATACTACTTAGAGAACTTCTAAGGTAGTAGTTGGTGATATCAAATTTTTGAACTACCTATTTTATTATTTCTAATATTTTTTCTTATATTTAGTAGGGGTAATAGATAATTTAAAAAATAATATGATAAATTATCTATTTTAAAAATATATAAATATGTATTTTTAATTATTAAGTAATTTATTTTTATTTGAATGTTTACATAAAGTAATAAAAAAATTAAATTAATTGTTCATTTGATAAAATTACTTAATTTTTATTTATTGGTGTCAAAATTTTGAACTACCTATTTATCTCTATTAAATATATTTTCTTATATTTAGTAAGATAAAATAGATAATTCAAAAAATAATATGATAAAATATATATATTAAAATATTTAAAAAATATATATCATAAAATACTATTTAAAAAATATAAATATGTATTTTTTTTATTATTGAATAATTTATTTCTATTTGTATGTAAAAATAATTTATATATATTTAAATGTCTACATAAAATAATAATAATTAAATTAATTATTTATTTGATAAAATTATTTAATTTTTATTTATTAATATTTAATAATACATACACACATCGCGACTAATTTTTAATTCTCATCTTGAATAAACTTCAACTTTAAACTTTTAAAAAACTTTTAAAGTAGAATTTTATCATTTTGTGATTTTATCATACTGAAATTAACTCCAATCCTAACAAATATTGTATAAAAGAAAAAGGAAATTTGGGTAATGAAATGATTTTTATATATGAGAAATAGAAAGAAATAATTTGATACTCATCAAATCATATGTATTACTATGCATAAAATATATATAAAAAAAGAAGCTTTGGCTAAAAAAAAAAAACAAAAAATGGTTAAAAAAGAATAAAAAAATAGTTATATATGCTGAAAAAAAAAATAATAAAAGGAGTGTTTGGATAGAGGGAGCAGTGAAATAAGGCGGTAACAGGAATTAGAAATAGAGAATTCTGTTTTTTTTTTTCGGCCAAAGGAAATAAAGAATTCCATTTGTGTACAAATTTTCATTTCCCGAAACAGAAACAAAATCAGAGAATTGAATTTCTATCATTCCCATTTCACCTGCTCTGCGCTATACCACTTTTGAACAATCTTCTCTGCCAAAGCCTTTTATTTTCTCTCTAACGTAAGTTCCGAAATTCGAAACCCTAATTCAATGCTTTCCCTCCTTTTCTTTTCCCGTTTTCATCTGTTCTATTGCATGGAATTGATAATTTCATTTCCAATCTCTCTTATTGTTTCAATGGAAGTTTTGGATTTATCTTCTCCTTTTTGCCTTTATTTTCTCATATTTCATTCAATTTATTTGGGTGCGATTTATTCATGATTTTGGAGGAATTGGAAATGAGTGTAACGTGTTCTGTGAGGATGTACTTGTGAGTTGACTGAATTCAATTTGTCGGTTTGAGTGAGTTCAGAAGTAGATTTTCCCCCAATGTGTTTGTTTGTCTGTTAATTGAGTTTATAATTGTTTTTGCTGCGTCCTCTAATTCAGGTTATTGATCAGTTCACGTGAAGTGAAATTTTTGGAGTTGTATGTTTGTTGATTCGACATCGACTTGATTGAATATTGGTTATTTGGTTTGAGCTGTTGTGTTGTTTATGAAACAACCGAATCTTTTAAATTTGGGCGAAACTGATTTACAGTTTGTGATTTAATTTTGTTATTTGATTGTGTTTGTATTTTCCATTTCACATGTTATAAGTGGTTTTGTAGTTGACAATTATTTGGTTTGAAAGTGTTGATTTTCTATAGTTGCTTTGTTTTCAGTGATGCATTATTGGACTAAAAGACATTAATATAAAATTTAAACGATTTTGGATGAATTTTTTCTTACATGGAATGCATTTGAAGTTGTCCTTCTCCTCAAAGTTCTCTCTTATCTTTTGTGATATGAGGATAGACAAAACTGTAGCATGTCGGATAGAACAAATTTTCTTCTGCAAGTTTTTGTTTTATCTCCATTTTTTTTGGTATAATATACTTCCTTAATGTCCCCTTATGATAAGAAAATTTATACTCTTTTTGTGGAATTAGTTCATAGTTATTTTATGCTTCAAAATCCTCTGCAGTGTAGTTACTGTACTTCTTTCTATGCTCAAAATTGTGCTGATCCACATGCAACGAGTAATTGAGTCCAGCCTACAACCAATCCATCAGTACTTTGGTCTGATACTTAGATCTTTTGCAATAATCTAGTCATAATATGTGAAATGAAGAAGAAAAGAATAAGCAGGCGCTTTGAATTTTTGCTTTTTTGGGGGAAGAAGCTTTGGCCAGTGAAACTAGCATATGTAATTGATTGTGTTTGTTAAACTTAGTCCAGTCACGCTTACTAGTGATTGATTTTCTCCTATAAAGACGGCCTTTACCAATTTAACTGTAATGTTACTCCAGTTTCAGATTTATATGGTGATAGTACCTAGATAAAGCTACCACGGTAGAAATCACCCTTCTTGTTGATGTTTATTACCGAATAATTTATGCACCATGTCTTCTTTTGCGTGAGAGAATTTTAGTTTCTTGACGGGCTGGAGAGAGAGAGAGAGAGCGGGGGCGGGGGTGTTGATATATATTGTGAATGTGCATGAGAAATAATTTCAGATTTGTTGTCCTTAATAGTGTGAATTCAATTCGTTCTTTCTCAATAATTATTTTTTCCTTGCAAAACGGTTAATTCGCAAACAAATAATGGGCCAATTTCTTAATCTAAATAAATAGATGTGAGGTTATATGCTTGATCTTTAGCAGTGGGAAGAATGCACTGTTTAATGGTGTACTTGTTGAACTAAGCATTACCTGGTGCGTTTCAAAGTTTAAGCGTAGATGGCGGCTAATTATGCTCATGCTGAATTTGATGCATGGCTGATTATACACAATCTTGATAATGATCCTGACATGTATTTTCCAAATTTCTTTCATTTGGAAAATGGTCCTAAGGAAGTTGTCCGCTTTTTTTCTTTCCACTGTTTTGTTTAATGGTTATGGATATCAGCATTCTTTAGTTCTTCATTTGAGATATAGGATTGTCATATAGAAAGAAAGTTATTATTCTATTCTCAATGTATTGAATAACGTTGATAGCTTTGGATGTTATTTGACTTGTTTTTTATTGCAGCTTTGAAATCACATTTTATTTTTGTTCTTCCAGATCTGATATCGGGGCTACTGTGCAAATAAAACCTCATGACTTCATCAGTGCATGACCTTTCTGGTACTTTTGCTGAAAATGTCGACCACATAAATGTTATAATGATAATTGTATTTTTGTGTGTTGTTTTCTCTATGATGGATATACTTGAAACTTTCTGTCATTTTCTAGTTTGTCATTGTCATGTGATAATAACTTTATTGGTGGAAACTGGGATTTTTTTTCCTTCTAATGTAAAGGCTTATTTAGTTAGAGATGTTTCTCTTATGTGAACAGAATCTCTGTTTTAGGAATACTTCATGTTTCCCAGTTTAATAAAAATGGGAATTTGGGTTCCTGGATGAATTTGGGAGGAAACTTGGATTCCTAGGGGGAGTTTTCTTTCGGATTCAAGAAACCTGCAGCCGAGTTTTTCTTTTTCTTTTCATTTTTGGTGAATTCTTTGTGGTTCAATTTTTGGAGACTGTTAGTATTACCCTTCTGCTTCATTTCTTGTTACAATCTGTGCTTAAATTGTAAACTAAGCTTGAGTTTGTGAGACATATGACATTTGAAATTGAACTAATCGTCTCCAATTGTGGTTCTCAATGACGTTGACTCTATAAATAGTTTTTCCCTATGTCATAATTAGCACTCATTGTTGATTGGACAGTGCCCAGAGCTTTGCTGGGCCATTCTCCTTCCTAGGATCTGCCTGTAAGAAGATTTGTACTTGTTAGATGATTTTGATGTTTTCTGGCATTGGACAGTTCAATTTAATTGTCATGGTGAATGATGTCTAGCATTTTTCTGTGCTTAACAATTTGATATTTGTGAAGATGGGTGTCCAGATCCTAATGAAGCTAATGAGCAGCAGAAACACTCAGAATCTGAGATTCAGTCATCATCTCCTGCAACTGCAGTGGTGCATCCGGGAACCTCTACCCCAAATCTTCAGTATGCATCTGGCCCACACACTATGGTACTTTCTTTGGAGCCAGTTTTTGAATATCGTTTCATGACTAAGGTCTTGTTCTCTTCAATTAAAAAAAAAATAATCAGGAAAAATTAGTAAAAATAAATTTTAATAAGTAAAAATTAATTTTAATCAGTGAAAATAAGTTCAGTAAAAATCAGTTTTAATTAGCAAAAATAAGTAAAAATAGTTCAAAAAAGTCTTAAAAATCAATTATAATCAGTTCAGCAAAAATAAGTTCAGTGAAAATCAGTTTTAATCAGCAAAAATAAATTCTAATCAGTAAAAATCAACTTAATCAGTAAAAATAATTTCAGTTCAATAAAAATCAGGTGAAGAGAACATGGCCTAAGGATGTGTAAGAAAGCAAGATGTAGATAATCTGGTGTTTCATCTTTGTTTTTATTTATATTTTGATTTGTTGGTTATATGTTTTCCTAAGCAACTAGCAAGTAACAATCCATTTAGTACAAGGGGTTACTTAATTAAGTCATAGGATTAATAAATATGACCATATTTGATACATTCAATTAGATAGAGATTAATAATCCCAAGGGCTTAGTAAATCCATGAGATTCTTTTTAGCTAATACCTACCATTCTCTTGTTTTTAGTAATCCCTAGCTTATGGGATTACTAATCCCACCATTTAATGCTTAAAATTACTTATTTTTTTAATCCCACCTATTAATCTATCCTACCAAATATAGAATTATGAGAATAAGATTATTAATCACATGGATTAAAATTTTTTTACCAAACAAGGTTTAAAATAACTAGTCCTATGACTTAACTAAACCTATGATTATAACTAATCCTAAGGATTATGAATCCAAGTACCAAAAGGGTTGTAATAGATTTGATACTGAAGGGCTATATCATCATAGTGAGTTCTACTCAGTCTATAATATTTCACTATATAATGCTTGAACCTTCTGATAATTATTTTGGACGAGAAGAGAAATCCTTAGATGTTCATTGCGTGCATATCTACATTTCTGTACTTCTGTTAATTTAATTTACAATTATAGTTCAAAGATCAGTGTTCCCACTTGATAGCTTGATTTGCAGTCTGCATTATGAACCATGTCTCATTTTTCCTCAGTTCTTAAATTACAAAGATATTGCCCCCTTTATTTATTATACAAGAGTTTTTTACTTTGACTGGCTGGTACAAGTATCCAGTGCTGGTAAACAAACTGTGGTCTGACTTGGCAATTTTCCAGAATCTTTGTAGATTTTCCCACTAATTTGAAGTGCTGAATTGCCCATCCATAAATGATTATCCTCATTTGACATGGGGCTTCTGGTAAAATGAAGAGTCAAATTAACTCTATGGCTGAGAGGTCTCTGAGAACATATTTGTAAGAGTGCATTCGTGACAAAGTGCATTGGTTGCGACTTAGGCATGTGGACATCTCAAGTAATGGGAGTTATTTCTGTGTTATATATTTCCTGATTTGCTGGTGCCTTCTTAAATGATAGACACTTGAAGTGCCACAAGAACTCAGGAATAGGAAATCGAGCAGGTAGATAGGCTAACAAACTAGGATGAAAATTAGTGATAAGTTTGGTATAAGAGAAATCGACTATTGACTAGTGTAAAACAATATGTTTCACTATTTTCACTTGTATTGAATTGATGTACAATGTACTATATATATACAAACTAATAGCTATAGATAGACGTTAACTAATAGATATAGATAGATATTAATCCCTAGAATTAAGGAGATAATCTTATCTTTAACACTCCCCCTCAAGTTGGAGTATAGATGTTAATCATGCCTAACTTGTTACATAAATAATCAATCCTAACCCCATTAAGAGCTTTTGTGAATATATCTCCCAATTGTTCCCCGGTTTTCACATATCCTGTCGAAATCAAGCCTTTTTGGATCTTTTCACGAACGAAATGACAATCGATCTCAATGTGCTTCGTTCGTTCATGGAAGACTGGATTTGAAGCAATGTGAAGTGCTGCTTGGTTGTCACACCATAATTTGGCTGGAATTGAGACCTTGAGACCTACTTCAGTGAGGAGCTGATATATC